>JABXWE010038316.1:0-23939 GCA_014611495.1 Limonius californicus
GGTGGTTTGAACCCTTCTCCAATTTTCTTTAGGTTTCTTGCATTACTGAAAGTAGTGGCTTCCTTTGAAGTGCCCAGGTACCAAATTTCATTAAAATTGGTTCACACGTTTCTGAACAGCATACAAAAATGTGATTTTTTAAGTAAACTTTGAACTCCTCTCACGGGCAAACGGTACATTTTGGTATATGACAAAGTTGGGTCCAATCGACTTCTTTTAACCTCTAGAATACGTGGTAGCTCTATGTCTCAGGAGTTTTGAGACATCCTGTATAGTGTTGAGGTATGAGTGGAGGGTTTGGTCTGTCACATACCAATGTGAGCTTGCCATACAGTGAATGGTTTCAGATTGAAAGCGTTGAATGACTTCAATGTTACATCTGCTAGCACAGCCTCACAGGCTGGTCCTGGTCCAGATTTGTTGGATGATTGTCTTGTATACCAACACTTTGCTCTCTAATTATAATGAAGAGTTTTTCTCAGTGCGCCGATACATTTTCTTCATCTCTAAGTCCATTTGCTTCTGTTTCTTATTAATGTGAGATATCCATGTCAATCTTCTGTCGATATGTAAGGTATCTGACTACATCTGAGTGAGGAATGGGACTATTATTGAGGGTGACAGCTGGGCGTGAATGGGACATGTGTTGATTTGTTCTCATTTATCTTGATTCTCCACTGTAGTTGACACCATTTAATTTGGTTTAAATGTACAGCTTCACTGATTTAACCTTGCTGGTGGGAGCTGCGCGGCGCGAGAAAGAGTAGGCACTAGGAGGAACAGAGAGGAATACAATGTATAGGGGCAGTTAGCATTCGGTACATTCAGTAAAAGAAACGCGCGTACGTGGAAATGAATAAAGTTGGAGTCCGACCAAATAATATTGTATAGGTATATTAGAAAGTTAAGCTTAAGATAAGCAAATACTTAGAAATTTGTTTGTCAAAATTCGACGGACTAACTAAATTACAAATAGAAATATATTCTACAAAAAAGATAAATATTATAAGGCCTCCATTCCCGATAAATCACTACTAGAACTCTCACTTCCATCACTATCGTCAGATTCATTTTCTCATAAGCTAATAATCAGTTGATCAATAATGTCAAACGGTTCCTTATCGATGAAAAATTGTTCGGCATCTTTTGTATGTTGACACTGAGATCTTCACTCATCGGCAGAAAAAGTGCCAAAAAATTCATCGCAAAATTTATCGATGTCTGTCAGATTAAAAGTTATATTTCGCTGTCCCACGTACTGTTTTAGCGATGCCCACATGAGTTCGATGGAATTTAAATCGAGGTGATATGGAGGAAGTCTTAAAACGTTATGCCTATGATCCTGAAGTAGTTTGTCAATTGCAAACGTCTTGTATTTCGGTTTGTGGAGCTTGATGATATTATATAAATCAGGTCTGAAAATAACATAGGTGAACGGAATGTTCCTTCGTTGTAGCCATGCCTTCATATCGTCTTTTCTAGAAGCTGATGTGGGTGAGATTTTTCGGTTTGCACGTTATGGTATGGAGCATTATCGATTACCAGAACGCTGCGAGGAGGCAAGTTAGGAAACAATCTTTCCTTCAACCATTTTGTGTAATTTGTAAATTCATTTCGTGGTGATAGTCACCGGTCTTGCACCTTGGTCTGAGTTTTAAATAAGCATTTGGTATAAATCCATTTTCACCTCCAGCGCGAATTATAATGAAACGGTCGCCTTTTGAAACAGGTCGTCGCAGACCTTCGTTGGAATTGCCGCCCCAATTTTTCTAGTGCGTTTGAGATGTACATATGTTTCGTCCATATATACAATGGGTCTATTTGCTTCTCGATACCTCTTAATATTCCGCAAATAATTATGGCGAAGCTGTTGTACTCGGTCTTCTCCATCAGCAATTTACGATTTGTTTTATGCCAACGAAAACCCATTCCGTAGAGCCAGTCGAATACTGTTACGTCCTGCATCATCCACAAACTTTTGATGAATATTTTTAATTATAAGCACTTTTTTTTCGGTTGTATAAAAGTTTATTACATTTTGGTGTAACACATCCTGATCGAAGGCATCCAATTTTGTTTTTCATGATAACCTCTTTCGGTTTTTATCAGGATTTACAAACGAAGAGGCTTGTCCTTCGTTAATATCTTTTAACTGCTTAAAAACACTCCCCATTGTACGAAGACTAACACCAGTTGCCGCTGCTACATGTTCTTGCACTTTATTTAATTCTATTGAAGGTCCTTCTAATGCTTCTTGTTGCATAAATTGTAAAACATTCACAACAATTTCACGACTTTGGCCGCCCAGTCTTCCCTGTTTTAATTTTAGATTGAAACTCCATTGCACGCACTTTTCACAGAGATGTTGACTACTACAAACACACGTTGCAAATGAGCTCCAGGCCTCTCCCACCAATTTCGTGGTAGTGCGCAGTATACACTCACACGCAAGGTTAATCAGTGAAGCTGTACTTGCAATGCAGCTGAAGTTGCTACCGAATTTTCATTATACGAGGTCCGACAATTATATAATAATACTGGGCGCCGTAAGATCAGGTTTCAACATGCAAGACGATTTACCGGGTGCGGTTGTGTACGCCTGCGTGTTGTCGACCAAAAAAGACCAGTCACGTGGTCGTAACTTGTTTGGTCTGGTTTGAGCAGTCGTTAGAAGCGGATCGTATATAGTGCCCACCTCACGTTCATGGCGAACGAAAAAATCGAACTTGAAGTTTCTAGTGCAACTCAAGAAAACTCCGACAGAATGTCTTCAACTGTTGAAAGAAGTTTACGAGCATACTGGTATGTCACGTGCAATGGTTTTTATGTGACATAAGAGATTTTCCGGCGGTCAGGAAGCAGTCGAAGATGATGAACGCGAAGGGCTCCCCAGCAGATCAAAAACCGACGAAAACGTTGAAAAAATTAATGAAATCATCAGAAAGGATCGACGTCCGACTGTGTGAATGTTTTCAGAAATGGTAAATAATAACGGAGAGAGTTCGAGAAATTCTACATAACATGCAAAAAGTCTGTGCGAAAATAGTCCCCAAAAACTTAACCAAAGACCAAAAAGACGCGCGTAAAGAAAGTTGCATAGGCATCTTTGAAAGGCTGAATGAGGATCCGGATTTGCTGGAAAGAGTAATCACCTGCGACGAAACATAGATTTTCTAGTATGATACTAAGAGGCAATCCATGCACTGGAAGTCTCCTTTGTCACCGAAAACCAAGAAAGCAAGAATGAGCAAATCAAAATTGAAGGCGACGCTTATCGTTTCTTTTTCGATATCAAGGGTGTTATCCTCTTCGAATGGGTACCTGCGGGCCAAACAGTTAAACAAGCTTACTACATAAGCTGAGGGAACGTGTAAGAAAGGAACTTACCGATTTGTGGAAAAACAACGCCTGCATTCTCCACCAAGACAATGCGCCGGCCCATAACGCTCTTTCCGTGAAGCAATTTTTGGCGGATAAAAGAACCCCTGTACTTAATCACCCACCGTATTCGCGGATTTAGCCCCCTGCGACTTTAACCTGTTCCCAAAACTGAAAGAATCGTTGAAAGGAACCCACTTTGAGACTTTAGAACAGGTAAAGAAAAAAACGGCAACCCTACTTTGCAGCCTCAGCCAAGGCAAAAACTCATGCAAAGCTGTATATTTAGGGAAGGGGAATACTTCGAAAGGGAAGATTGCTAAATTGTATTATTTTTAAAATAAAGTACACCAGTCTTATAATATAATTGTCGGACATCATATGTGAGTACCACCTTGCTGTCAGAAAATGTACCTATTTCCGTTTGTTCTGTTGTAGGTGATCAGAAGTAAATAATAGAAATAATATGGGCTCCAGGACACTTCCATGGGGTAGTCCCACTCCTACTTCTTTGATACAGGTAATCTTGCCAATTTTTATTTGGAAGGTTTTGCTTGTAAGGTAGTGTATAATAGATAAAAGATACATTCGTGGGGAAATACTTTTATAATTTTATATTGTAATCCGGCACACTCTGTTGTTTACCTTATTTTGTGGTGCGATTTGGATTATGTTTGTTAGATAGTGGCATTGTTGGATTGTTGAATGTTGCTGACTAATGCCGCTTTTCGCAGAATATTTATAGTAATTTGTTTCAATGTCGTTTTGGAATGAATGAAGATAATAATTTAAACCCTATAAATCACCTGGCGGAGATGACATCTTTCCGGCCTTACTACAGAGATGTATAGAGGACCTGCTGCCCAATATCTGCAAACTATACAAGGCTAGCTTCTGCCTTGGCTATATACCTAAAAAGTGGAGAGAGGTTAATGTAGTGTTTATACCCAAGAGAGGTGGGCGTTCTAACACCCAGCCCAAGGCGTACAGACCTATAAGCCTCACCTCTTTCCTTCTGAAAGGAATGGAGAAGGTACTTGACCAGTACCTAAGAAGTGAGGTACTTCCAAACCGACCACTTCATCCCAACCGACATGCCTACCAAAAGGCAAAATCGACAACAACGGCTCACCACAGTCTAGTAAATGGGCTGGAGAAGACGTACGTGGCAAAAGAAATAGCTCTCTGTGCTTTCGCAGACATAGAGGGTGCTTTTGACAATGCCTCCTTCGAATCAATAGAAAGCACAGCCACGGAGAAGGGCTTCGATCCTTCTACTATCAAATGGATTAATGCCATGCTTGAAAATAGGAAAATCCGTATCGGATTTTATGCCAATAAAATACAACTTCGACCAACCTTTCAGAGTGACCATCACAGACCAGGAAGTGTGGTCTTCAGGACCTTCCTTCAAGAAAGGATCCCTCCAGTGGTATACGGATGGTTCGAAGATGGAAGGAGGAGGAACTGGAGCGGGGGTCTCCGGACCCGGTTGCCACAATTCCGAACCCCTCGGTGCCGTAACTACCATCTTCCAGGCTGAAGTTTATGCCATAAACCTTTGCACAAAGATAAACCTAAGGAAGGGATATAAAGGTGCAACAATTGACATCCTCTCAGACAGTCAAGCAGCAATAAAGGAAAGGCCCCCATTTGTGAGTCCAAACTAGTCTGGGAGTGCCTGAACAACCTCAAACAACTGGCAAACGGAAACCACCTTGTGATGGGTGCCAGGGCATGAGGGCGTACCAGGCAACGAAAAGGCCGACGAACTCGCAAAACGCGAAGCATCGATGCCATTCACTGGACCTGAGCCTTGTTGTGGTATACAGCAAGATGGAATTGAAAACCATCACTGGCCTATTCACAGGCCACATAACATTAAAATACCATCTTTTTAAGATTGGTAAAGCTGAGGACTAAATCTGCCGCTTATGTAACGAGTTAGCGGAAATGACAGAACACATTCTATGCGAATGCATAGCTGCCTGTTGACGCATATAAACATTTTTCGGAAAGGCAACCATGACACCTAACGAAATAAGGGACTTGAATCTCAGAGACATTATAAGGTTCATCATCAGCCTACAACTTCTCTAACAAAGAAAGGGCTCATAAGTTACAAAAGAACCATTAAGGGTCGAAGTGACGGAAGGCATATAAAGGCCAAAGCCCTAACATCCAATAATAATAATAAATGGTGGCATTGCTGGATTGTTGAATGTTGCTGACTAAAGCCGCTTTTTTCAGAATATTTAAAGTAATTTGTTACAATGTCGTTTTGGAATGAATGAAGATAATAATTTTTACTTGGCTGAAAAAATATATAGACCTTCTAAGTCTTCAAAACCACGTGGTCACTTAAAATACTACCGAACGAATTATACAGGGCGACTGTTGTTTGAAAAATTAATTACACAATAACCTGAAATGAAACACCCTGTATATACATACCTTTAAACACTTTGAATTCTGCACACCAAATGATCATGTCGGGTTGTTTTGATACTCTTCTTACTTGGTCCTATTTACTGTTTAGTAGAAGTCAGACAGAATGGAAATAGAAGATAAAATTAAAAAGCCAAATTGAAACCAAACGCAAGTTCTCTTTGTACACCAACTTGAGTATACTTCTCTTACGAATAAACTTTTTATATTCAACTAATATTAACGTTCACTTTGCAGGAAAAATGGAAAATTAAGGTTAGAAATTAAAAATAAAATAAGTCAGTCTCTTGCATTTTATAGTGTAATACGAAATACTTCACTCGTCAATATTTAAACCTGCTATTACATACAATACAATTACTGCAACCTCTAACTAAAATAATGTAATGTCATATATATCAAATTATTTGGAAAGCACACATTCACATTTACCGTGAGCTGCTAGAACTGGAACGGCTACGCTTGCGGCGCCTCGCCGGTGGACTTCGTGAGTGGGGTCGGCGGCGAATTGGACTTCGCCTAGGCGGCCGCAAAGGCGAACGCCTGCGGAAGCGCGGAGGCGTTCGACGCGGTGGTGGACGACGCATTGGCATGGGACTGCGGCGTGGTGGCGGAGGCCTTGGTTTGGGTATAAGTACAGGAGCTGCAGTAATTTCCTGCCCATCAATCTGTCCCCCATCCATGTGCTTCATGGCGTTTTCTGCTTCATCAGCTGTTGCAAATTCAACGTAAGCATAACCACGACCAATATGTTGATGTACATGGTCCTTGGGAAACTCCACGTGCTTGATAATACCGTACGTGCTGAAGATCTCTATGATGTGTTCTTTGTTTACAGTTCGCGTTAAACGACCAATGTGAATTTTTGTTGGGCGCGGTGTCGGAGAACGACGTCTTCTTTTACGGCGTGATGAACGTGATCTTGACCTACTAAATTAAAAATTTGAAACCATTAATTTAAGAAGCGAAATGTTATTCAAAAATACAGTTTATATATTTTAAATAGCGAGTAAGTTTGCAAATATGAATCAGTTTTATTTTCTGTAGGCCAGTTTAGTTGTTCCCCTTCGAAAGTAGTTCACATAACTCAATATATACAGGATTGGGCAAAAGTATGGAACAATGCAAATATCTCTGCTATGGCAACCACAATTTCGATTAAATTTTCTACATGAGGTTTTCAATATATGGCGGATACAATGCAGGTGTTGGCGGTTTAAAAGGACTTCCCGTTTAACCGGAAATGATATCAACTTTTATATTTTAAATGGAATACTCTGTATATTTTTCGATATATGGACAGAAGTATTTTTTGCGAGTTCAGTGATGCCTTTATTTTTAAATATCCTAGAGATATTGAACAAAACACTATAAAATAAGGCCTCATAATTAGTTTTATTACATAGCAACAAATGACAAAAAAACAATAAAAACCAAATAATGGAATAAACAAACAAAAAATACAAATAACATCACTTGAGAAGATGCTCAAAACGATCATTTACTTCTTAGCAATAACTAAGCCTATGTAAAAATCATTGTTACATTAACACGACGCTTTCAGGAGTTCTTTTATTTCAGCAAAAATTCACAATTCTTCCAAATTATTTAGTTGTTCAGTATAAACTCTACATTTTAAATGTCCCATAAGAAAGAAATTCAATGGATTTAGGTCAGGAGAATGAGCGGGTCAGGAAAGATTTGGTTTAAAAAATGCCGAACATTTAGAGCGTAATCGAGAGGTGCTCCGTCCTGGAGAAACCAAATATGAATAGGTAATTCCCCTTCTTCTTCAACAGCACGAGCAATTTGATTTTCTAAAAGTTCTAAATACTACTGACCTGTTAATCGAACAAAAACACAATACACATCAAACTAAATTTAACATTTTTATAGACCTTCTTACAGTTCTCCCATTCTACTGTTTTAATGAGCTGCTAGAAAACAATTACGATACTGTTCAATATCTTTAAAACTATTAAAAAAAAAACCCTGTATCACTGAACTCGTAAAAGAGTTCTATCGATACATTCGGTATTCCATTTAAAATAAAAGAGTTGATATCATTTCCGACTAAACAGGAACTCCTTTTAAATTGCCAATATTTTCATTGTGTCCGTCATATTTCGGAACCTTCATGTACAAACTTTTGTCAAAGTCGTGGTTGCCTCAGTAGAGATATGTATTTGCATTGTTCCAACCCTGTATATAACATGGCAACCAAAATCACTTTTTCTTTAATTTAATTAGATTGATCAATGTTGCCTTCTTATGACAATACAATATCAGCTGTAAATTAATTTAAATTTTACGTTAAGATATTTTCATATAAGACGAAAACATATTTGTTGTTTATTTTTGACGTATTTATATATCAAGCGCTATCCAACTAGAAAGACACCGTATTAAAAAATACTTAAGACGCCTTGAAACTTCGCACGCTTACATAAATGAGAATCCACAGTGGACATGTGTAATCCATTTTAAAATTTTCTGTAACTGTTTGGTGTGGCTGCTCTGCTCAACACAATTGGATTGTTAGGAATTATTTAAATAATGTATTTGAAGGAAACGGGATTGGAAGAGGAGCAGCGCATCCATGACGACGAAGAAGTTAAGATATCAGCCCACTCGACTTTTTTCTTGGAGCACAACTAAAGAAATAGTATATTTAACATCGATAGTAAATGAGAATGATTTACTAAATGAATGATCGAGGCATGTACATCAATTACACGTAACATGTTTGTTCAAGTCCGAAGATCGTTTATCAAATGAATTGGAAAATGTGTTTAAACATTTATTGAATTAAATAAGACTTTGTTATCTATTTTTTGTTGTTTTTCGCTTGTTTAGATTTTAATATAGTGCGGTTGTATCAATGGGTGCTTTTCTTGTTAAATACTAATATAACTATAATTAATATTAGTAAAACTATTAATAACTACAGTAAGAGATCAACTTGCAATTGATAATCTCAATTGCTATGATATACGTGCGTTGAGTTCCGTCATCCACTATTAAGAGGGGACAACTAAGCTACTTCCCCCTGTATTTTGGTTATTTGAAGTAAAAAAAATGTATGGTCAGATTATAATAGACAGTGCATAGGAGCAAACCATATATTTTCTTCTTTTTTTATGATATTGAACCATTTTTATTAATAGGGAATTATAATTATTTTCCAAAATTAAACCTTTTAGTTTTGTTCATTACTTGGAATACTTTTCTCTACCACGCCCCACAAACCGAAAAATAAACAGAACCCAAAGAAGGATGGCACTCAGAATCATAGCGGCGTACAATACGGTAGCGCTAGAAAGCGCCCAGGTGTTATTGAAAATGATATCAATAGACCTGCAAGTACAAGAACGCACAAGACTAACGAAACCAAACAGCCGGGACAGAACGCCAAGAAAACATCAACACCTGGCAAGCGAGATGGGAAGAGGATGGAAAGGGCAAATGGCCCAAACGACTCATACAACACTTAGAAGCATGGATCTCAAGAAAACACGGACACATGAACTTCCACCTAACGCAAGTCATGACGAACCACCTGCATATTCTGCAATACCAACCGGACGACGCAGAACACACCTTCATCGAATGCCAAAGGTGGGACTAAGAAAGGAATCAATGCGAAACAGGGCTGGGCGAAAGATTGACCGTCGATAGAATGGTACCACAAATGTTGGAAAACGCGGACATATGAACATAATCGAAAAAACGATTAATAAAATCATGCCAGAGAAAGAACCAGAAGAAAGACGCAGAGAACGAATCTAGACAGCCATCCAAATGAAGAAATGCTACTGCGGTCCCGTTTGGGAAGGTGAAAATAGAGGAGGGGTTTTAGTGGATAGGTCACCTCTAGATGAGGGGGAATCCCACACATCCCCGCAGAATGCGGCTTCCCTTCCTCAGGAAAAAAAGTAAGCACTTATTATAAAGTGGTAGCATTAGTATGTTTAGTAATTAATAAAAACAGTTTTTCAATAGTTTTGAGTTTTATTTTGTAAAAAACCCCCCCTCGAAACTAATACGAGTTGCCCTCCTCTAGTCCAGATCCTGGGTATGTACGCCCTTGACATTTATGACAACTGGTAAGGAATATATCGCGTGCGTTTGTTGTCACAGTCTCATCAGCTATTTATTTGTGGGTAAAACAAACAGCGCAGTTGAGAATTTAATGGTTTTTGCTTTTTCTCGTTTTAAGTCTGCTTTATTTTGTTCTTTTAAGTAATATATGTGAGAGAAGCAATTACAATTTATACATTAGCCCATAAAGTACCAACGCCTTATTAAAAGAATCATAACATTCAATAATATACCAGGTAGATCACTGTTTCATAAATTTAGTTACTTATTATGCTAGGTTTGTCCAAAAGTAGTTACTGTGATATAGTGAAGTATTTAACATTTTTCATTTCATACTAAATATTTCCTATTTAACAAATAATTTTCCGTTATCTAAGATAGATTTTCGTGTTCAATCCAATCCATAATTTAAGAAAATTGTCATTATAAAAACAAAAGAGCAGCGAATGTAGAAAAAGACATTAGAATTGGATGAGACAAAAAATTTAGCATTATAAAGACACTGTGCAATCACAGAAATTGTAACTTTGAGGTTGCAGTTGCTATTTGCTGAACTGCCCTTCTAATTTTTTTTGACCACGCCTTAGATAAAGATTTGTGCAGTGTCTTGAATAAACCTCCATTCTAATATTGTAAGATCTGCCCACCTTGGTGACTAGTTCCGGGCTAATTGCAGTAAATATTTTTGCCTGGTGTGCACTTATTTCAGAAGTAAAAATAAAATTTAAAATGCCTTTCGACTAAGATTCCTGCAAAACTTTAACTTATCATAAAAAGTAGTACTTAATTTTTTTTCTCTGCTCCTTTGTCTTTTTTGTGACAATTTTCATACTTGAAGAACCGGGCGAAGCACGGAAATTATTTACAATAACAATGCAATAGGTTGAACAGGTCTATTTTAAAGAAAATAATTAGTGTAGAATCACAAATCAACCACCCCGTGTAATGTGTGTATCACCGCCACAGGCTTTCTAGGCCCTTGGCTTGGTTAATTATAGTTCACCCCTCTCCCTTATAATAACGAGTGTTTATACCTACAAAGAACTAAGGCATATAAAAGTATCAAAGCATATAAAAGTTTCAAAGCATATAATTTGTTTATATGCTTTCATGCTTCTCAGATTTTCATATTGAAGTACAATTAAGAATTTAAAGAAAAACCTGACGGAAGACGCTTTTGTAAGAGAATTATAATATCTATGATTACCTCCTGATTACCTCCCGCTGTTTTTAAATAATATGTTATATTATATACGTAACAAGTGCAAATATAATTCAAATGCTCAATTGCTTTGAAACCATACCATATAAATAAACAACCGGCTACACAATGGTTAGTGTTTGAGGATATTCTTCAAAACAAATTAAAAGAATTCCGTGGAATAACCCAGAAAAGTGTGGTAGGGTGACAATTTATTAATTTCTAATACAAATTCACATAGAAATGTATTTACAAATACAATTGGAAATGTTTTATCATTCAATTTTTGTGGGATGTTCTCAAAGACAAGTTTACAAGAAAGAAGCAAATAATGTAGAAGAATTAAAAACAAATATGGCAGTTTACTCCATGTAACTTTAACTATTTGTGCTACATTTATATTTAATAAAAAATAAAAAGGATATGTAGTAGATAAAATAAATACTAAAAGTTATAAACTGGCTAATCACTATGGCCGAGTTAATACCAATGATAGTTTGCTATGATTTGATTTGCAATTGTTTGATGCTCGGCTTCATTAAACTGTTATACACAATATTATGCAAAAACAAGGAAAGCAAGCAAACAGACATGACTAACTTACAAATATATCTTCCACCAACTTTTTCTGTGAAATTAAGATATTAATATTTAATTTAGAAGCGTTGTATATTTTTTAAATCAGTGTAATATTGTTAAAATTTCAAATTATTATTTTTGTTAGTGAAAAATTAAAAAATGACATAGAACCTCTATTTAGATTATTTTTTGGTCTTAAATAATGACGCACTGTTTGAATTCATTAGATTTCATATTTATTAATGTTGCCAAGATCCAAATGGTGAGCCAATTTTGATACGCCCTGTATTACTTTGTACAACTTAATTTATTCATTATCACAAATAGACTGCATTTTTCAGGAGACAAATGTATAATTTTCCTGCCATTTTGTAATTTATTTTGTATTACTTTCTATTTCTAAAATCCCAATGGTTTAATATAAAACACCTCGTACACTTAAGAAATTTTTAATGATGACTACTCTTAAAATATTCTTACCTAGACCGTGGTTTAGCAGTAGTAGGCTTTTCCTCACGGGCTGGAGATGCCTTACGATTTGGTGCTTCCTTTTCCTTATCCTTAACGCCATCCTTTTCCTTTTCGCGTTCCTTCTCACGTTCTTTATCTTTTCTATCTCTTTCTCTGCTTCTTCTAGCAGTCGGCTTGCTTACTGATCTAGATGTCCTACAATTCAAAATCAATTACGAATATATTCAAATAAATTAGTATCAGTAAGAATACCTGCGCTTAGGACGAGTACGATCATTGTCGCTACTAGATGATGAACTATCTGAGGATGAACTGCTAGAACGTGAACTACTTCCAGAACTTGAACTGCTTGAAGACTTTGATCCACTTGATGAACTTGACTCGGAGGAGCTGCATAAAGTAGTTTGACATTATCATAAATCCACCTTCAGTCCAATAAACTTACCTGCGACTGCTGTCGCTACTGCTAGAACCGGATTCGGATTTTTTCTTCTTGTCACGACCCCGTTCTTTTTTCTTATCTTTTTCCTCTGATTCAGATTCAGAACCCTTTCTTGCCCTATAAAAGTTTTATTAGTGATGGTATAGACGCCGTAAAATTATAACCTCAAATATTTTATACTTACATTTTTATTAGTTTGTACAACTATGATTCTTTTGAAATATTCTTAAATAGTTTGAAAATATCAATACTTTCTTTAAACAGATGCAGTTATACAAATTACGACTTTATAACTTCTATTTTTCGTTGAATGCTTGATATTTGTATCAACTTTTTTGGTTATAGGAACGTTGACAGGCTTGCCAGGTGAACGAACCATTGCGGCAGTGTTGCCAACTTCTAAGCGGTAAATTACCAGGAGTACTATACTCAAAATTATGTTGCGCAAAGGAAAAATTAAATATTTTCTATTGTATTGACATAAAAATGAAATATGATATACTTCTCAAAGAATAACTTATACTTCACAATTGGATATTAACATTAACATTAATAAAACTACTAGGAAATGCCAGCGAGTATAGATGCACCAATTAAATTTACAAATGGATGGCGTAAACGGGATTCAGTTAATTAGTGGATGTCGTTATATGAGGTGAATATTGTTATCCTGCTATTAAAAATGTCGGTAACTTTGTGTGCAATTCTTCAGTACATTGGTGTTATCATTCCACGGATAAAAGAAGGAGAAGAAGCGCTAAACGCTGACCATTTGATTTTTAAGTGGAAAAAAAGAGCATGCCATTGTTGCGTTGTGTTTGCAATCGTTGGTAATTAATAATCAATCACATAATTTAAACCCTCGGAATAGAAAATAAAATACAGTGCGAAAGATATACTTATTATATAAGAAATAATCATCATTTACACAAAGTTTACTGCACAGCAACATGTTTGTTATGATGACTTGATTAGTTCTTGCTGCTACTTTCCAAGCTCGCAATACTTTTTAATTTTTAGAAAAATGCTGCATACGGTAATGCTATACCGTTTGTGAAGTATACCATGCGTCCAAAAATAAACACTATTTTTTATTTCCCCTAGAGTAATTTATTATTAGAATTATGATTTAATACCACAATTAACAGATGTAATGGCATTTGGCACTTCCGGAAATAATTTCCAGTAGCGAAAAATTTGGGTTTTTAATTACTGTCTCATTACAATAACGAATTTGATACTAATCTGTTTCTATTTAATATGAGAAATAACGAAAAAAAAAAACAGTTATTACGTGAAATTTGTTTTTGGTTTCTATGATTGAAATAAATAATTTTTAGATTTACTCGCCTTACGGCCACAGTAACAAAAGCTTGAGTGATAAACACAACTTCCTGTGTTGGAAATAGCGTTAAACCGCGTGTAAATGCTCAGTTTGTTTTCAAGGGGATGCGTTTACCGCCCACGCACGATTAGTAAAAAATGGGAGGTAACCATATGCCTCAAAACACATTACTGTTTACAATTCATAGCAGCAGTATTAGGTAACAACCAAATCAAAGGTGACTTAAAAAATTCAGTTAGCGCTCTATAGTTTTAAAACGGTTTACTGTAGGGTATACTTTATTAGAATTTTTAACTACATTTGGTCTAAAGTCCAGGCTAGACATATTTTTTCTACTTTCACCTCTCAATCATATTGAAACAAATAAGGAGTTCTGTATTGCATAAAACGATGTAAGGGCTTTTGAACAATTTTAATATTAATACTTTACAACAGATAACAACAAATAATCAATAGTACTGCTAATGCAATTAAAGTTGAACATGAAAAGCACCTCCATCGGTCGAATTCGTGGTATCGTTCGATTGTTCTTGCCTTTGCCATTCATCATGCATGTACTTCATGGTTCTCTGCAACCGATTCTGCGCATATTCATAAATCCGTTGGAGGAGTTCTGGATACGGTGCAATCGCCTTCCGGAAGTCTTTCCGGCTTAAATTGAATAATTCGCAGCACTCCACTGCTACAACGCTTGCAATGCGTTTTTCATTTTCCATTACAAGTGCTATTTCTCCAAAGTGACCCCCATCTGCTAAATGGCATATCTGTAATAATATTTGTTTTTCGTAGTCTTATATAGGTAGTTTCACAGCAATCCAACTATAATAATAGACATGCAAGATACGTTATACACATAACATTCTAATTCTCAATTTAATCACGAAAATTTAACATTTTTTTATAGAAGATGGATTCCAGAATTTTCTTTGGTGTCTTCCTGTACTTAGTGTTAAATATTAAATTGGTGTATTAAAATTATGTGAACAGAGCTGAATAGCTGAAGTTAAGAATTGTATAAAAATTAAATGGAAAATCTATTTATTTCTCGTTTCTACTTTTGTAATACGAAATGTATAGCTATTACACTTTTTTTGTTGCATGTTAGCTTTAACTTCGTCCACATCTTGCGACAAACAAGCAAGATCAAGGACAATATTTACTGTAAATCAATGTTTCCCAAACGGTCCACGTAATTGGTTGTAACGTAGGCATAAGCTTAGCGCTGTTGGATTTCATTTGGTGTAAATAGTTATTGTGAATCACATTTTATTTGGTAACAATTGATCGACGCTCTTGACAAGTAATTGACCCATGAGTTTGATGTCGTTCTAAATGAAGACGTTAGAAAGGTTTAGATAGGTAGTTGTTAGATGGGGTTTTTATTTCACATCCATTCCACAACAACTAACATGTACACCGACGCGGAGGGTCTACCAAAACTGCCCTTCATGCTGTAGTTTTCATGCCAGGAAAACCCTAAAGGTGCTACTAGGATGGGCAAATTCAGTGTTGAAAGGCAGAGGGGTAAACGCAGCTCTAGCGGGCTGTCAACTGCACATGGGGTGAAAGGCGGCTGTCCTCAGGGCAGTTGCCTAGCACCCCTCTTATGGTGCGTGGTAATGGATAACCTCATGGAACGGCTTACTATGCGCAGGTATATGTTGACGACGAGCTGGTTCTCGTAACCGGCCGCTCCTTGAGTATCGTCTGCGAGAGATTACAGATAGCTTGTAAAATTATTAAAATTTGGTGCGCTGAAAACGCTCTGTTAATCCATGTAAGACTGAAATGGTACTCTTCAGTGTAAGACCGAAAATAGAAGACTTTAGGGCATACAAAGAATCTATAATTCTAAAGACAACAGGTTAAGTACTTAGCGGTGATTTTAAAAAGTAAATTGAGTTGCCGCCAGAATAGAGAAAAGGTCGACAGTGAGTGTTCAGCCGTTGCGCCGGATGGTAGGAAAGAACATGGGCATAAGCCACGGAATTATTTACTGGTTGTACACTGCAGTAATCAGACCTAAGGTGGAATACGGTTCGATGGTCTGGTGGCCCTGTGTGCAACATACCACAACTTCCTTCAGGCTGTCATAAATTCAAACATTGGCTTTAGTTGGAATTACCAGGGCAATGAGGACAACCCCAACGGTCGCATTGGAGGTCTTGCTAGGGCTATCACTTTTTCCCGACTGGGTAAGGAAGGAAGCCATGGATGTCCATCTTTACATGCGGGACATCGGAAGGTGATATCACTAAGATGGTGGAAAAGGAACACCATGTTTCTACTTGCAGGGGAAGTACACTCTCACAATCCCAAGCTAGGAACAGTGGGAGTAGAAGGAAGTAAACTTTTCGCAGCGCTCCCTACAGATGCGTTCGGAAAGTACACCGAGGTTCTCAAGCACAAGTTTATGACATTCTAACGGTGGCAAAAAAAGGAAGAAGTCAAACTGGAAGCGGAACGGGTGGTCTACATCTGTTCCGATAGCTAAGCAGCCCTCAAAGTTGTCTGCCGAGGTCTGCCCTCGTCTAGGAATGTGAAAACTCTCTAGATAATCTCGCAAGGCTGAAGGAGGTAAAGCTGGTTTAAGTACCGGGGCACTGCGGGGTCGCTGGCAACAAGAAGGCAGACGAACTTGCAAAGCTGGGCGCCAGAGATACATGCTTTGGACCAGAACCCTTTCTAGAGATTTCAAGGCAGCATATCACGTCACACCTAATTGAATGGGCATACGTGAAAATGAAAGATTAGTGAAGGAGAATTAGTTGTTGCAGGCAAGTAGCTGGATCAGAGAAATTTAAGTCGGTCTGGCTACTGGGGAAAGGCCGGTGGACTCTAAATTTATTGATAAAAGTTTGTATATGGCACTGCAGACTTAGAAAACACCTAAACCTATGGCGAGGAGGTTCCGACATGTCAGGTACGAGGACACCGCGTTCTATTTTCTAGGGGATTGCGAAGCAGGGACGCTTCTAAACACAATGCTTTTGCTCAGACAGACATCCTGGTATTCATCAGCAGATCGGGAAGGGGAGATGGAGAGGATGGATACGTCAGTAGCGATTATTAGGGGGAAACCAGGGGTTAGTGAAAAGGGCTAATAAAGGCCTTGCAAGACATCTCAGGCCGCCCGCAAAGAAAACTACAGGTAATGGTTTTAATTGAGTCTTAGTTGGGATATTTAAGAATTATGTGAATAATATAGTTATTACAAATAGTACCTCTTTTCCACTATATGTATAAACTGCCGTAGTGCCTGAAGCTATGAAATACATCGAGTCGCCAGAAATTCCCGCCCTTACGATGACATCATTTGTTAGATATATTTCGGACTTCATGCATTTTACAATTCTAACCAATACGGCAAGAGGCAAGTCTCTAAAGAAGTCAACGCTTTCAACCAAACTTTGGCAGGTGTGCAACGTTATATCCTAAAAACCACACATTTTCTATCACTAATTTTATTTTATATTTATTACCTGTCGTAGATTATCTGATAAAGTTCCCAGGATTTCGCTCTCTTTGTAATATTTTTTCTCAAAACGGAAATCAAAATAAAGAAGAATGCGTTTCCTCATAATTTCTGGAAGCTGCTTGTATCTTATGTATTCATGCAGCTGATGTAGCTTGTGTTGATATTTGTTTTTAGCACTCAGATTTTTATTGAGTATTTGCAGAATTTCGGCTATGCATAGAATGCGACTGTAAATAATACTCATACGTACATTAACGGATAATCGTACCATAAATGAACACTTGCAACACTACTCCAATTGCCATACATATAAGTGAGAAGATTATGTCGCCTATTTCATCTGTTTTTCGATATCCATATCCAACAAGAAGTATGTTATACAAGGCTTTAAAGCAACTTATTAGCAAACCTCGATAAATGCTGTGTTTCACTTCTGGAGGCAACCAAGATTTCTTGCTAGTACGTGCAATTAGGTATACTACGCTTGTTGCCCATAGCAAAGCTATCGCAAATGTGATAGCCAATTTAAACACTTTCAATTTATAAACACTGTACGTTTTTGTCTGGAAATTAAAAGAACATGTTTCATTTACAAAATATTATAAGTATGTATCTCTCGACTGAGTTCTCTGATAGTGCTAAAGTACCTACAACTTCGGTTAGCTGAAAAAATATACATGTAAAATTCCATGAAATAGTAATAACAGAATTACACTTATTTGAAACATTGACCAATTTCTGATTTTTTGCCATATTATGTGGGTTAGGAATATAGTAGCAAAGACAAATAGATCAACAGATTGATCTGCTTAATTAGCGAGGCAGTTGTGGTGAAGTTTACTATTATGATAGTGGATGTATCATTACCATAGATTTCAATAAGCTATCTATGATCATTGCTTTAGAAAAAATAGAAGTATTATTCAATTAGTCTGATACATGTTTATTTTTTCCATGTTTCCATGGGATAGCTTTGAGCATTTCCGAGGTCTCAGTAGTGAGCTTTTAATGCGATACACTTTACAACTTTTCAGACTCAATTTAAAAAAATAGTATTACGAACAGTGAAAGTAGGCCGACATCTTTTGGAACTGCTTGAATACTGTATGTACTCCCCAGTCAGTATATGTAATTTAAATCAAAATATTTTAATAGTAAACCAAGAGTATTGTAGTAGAACCATCTCTTCAAAATTTGTCAGGTCTAGTAGTGTTGAACTAAATAATAAGGAACTTGCAGAAGAAAATTGAAAATGTTACTTTTACATTAAAATACGTATAGCCTGCATCAGAGCTGCGTTTGTCATGAACTAAATTAGATAAGCGGATGAAAATTAATGAAAATTATAACTATCAGATTATATTCAGTCTATATAATTTCTTTTCCTTCCTCGGGTCTGTCTACCATAGGATCCGGAGGAACTGTCGCTTAAAAGGCTTATTGTGCTCACTGCTTACCCTGTTTATTTAATCCATCCGATCTGTGACCTTGGTATCCTGGTATTGGTGTTTCTGGCTCCTTATTGCAAAGTCGACATGTGGGGTCTCCATCAACTTTTTTAATCGTCACAAGATGTTCCTCAACAGTCGCATGCCCTGTTAGAAAGCCCGTGAGGATTTTAAGCTGTGTCCTGCTTAGCTTAAGCAATTCTTTAGCTCTTTGTGAGCAAGGCCCATATATAAATACTTTGGTATGATTTAGTCCTGGCCTGTTGTCTCGGTAGGTTTATCGTTTATGTAGCTGCGGATTGCATTTCTCGGCACCTACACGGATGGTTCAGGCATCCAATAAGGACTTGTTGATCCTAGCTTTGGGAGTTCATAGGCTTTCTCGTTGTCTTCGATCACACAGTGACCTGCCAGGTCATTGAGTTCTCCATAGCATTCT
The DNA here is from genome assembly GCA_014611495.1 of Limonius californicus. Taxonomy (NCBI): domain Eukaryota; kingdom Metazoa; phylum Arthropoda; class Insecta; order Coleoptera; family Elateridae; genus Limonius; species Limonius californicus. Next base: position 19,331 of record JABXWE010038316.1, read on the forward strand.
CAAACCAGTCTTCAAAAGACCTTTAGACTCCAGAGAGTTTTCAAAGCCGTGTGGCTGTCAGGCATGATATAGATGCGCCTACATAGGACCTTGTATTGTTTTCCCACGCACAGTGAAGCATGGTGTATATTGCGGTTTCGAACACCAAAGCGTACCAGCCAAGAGGAAAGATAAGATTTTCTATTGGCTCTGCTCCATATGTATCTGCCCTTGTACGTGCTGTCCGTGTCAGATAAGGATGCCAAGAGGAATTTCTGGTCATTGTAGTCCCCACTCTGCAAGATCCTGAATTTTCACTTGGTAGAGTATAACTACAGCAAATTTTGCCGCTGGATCATTCCAAAGAGTGCACAATCACCTACATAAACACGGAACTTTCCCGAAACCGTCGACTGAGCGTCCAGTACTAGACAATGAAGACACCGTACTGCTAGAAATTGGTAATAATCCCAGCACTTCTGTTCGTTGTCTATTTGTACAAGTTAGTACCTCGAATGTGAGTTTGGAGACCGTTAAAACGTCATGGTTTATATCCATTTCATATCCAGCCTGTCCAAGCCCTCTTACCTACAGATTTCGCTTAGGTCACATAGGTCTTCAGTGAACATCTGGTGTGTAATTATTGATGAGAACCATTTAACCGCCGACTGTTATTTAAGTTTACCAGAGGAACATTTGGGAGGCATGTTAGATGATGTCCCTGAGCACTTTGCCTTACGTGGAAATCAATTTTTGAATCAACGGTTTGAAGGACGTGTATTGGTAGAGGAGAACAGCACCTCTGGCCCCCAAAATCTCAGGACTTAACGTGTTTAGATTATTATTTGTTGGGCCATATAAAAGATATGGTATACCAAACACCATCAGAGACTATTGAAGAGCTTAGGAGATGCATTTTTGAGGCAGCTGAACTAATTCAGAATAACAATTATATGTTACGTAGGGTAACCAGATCTCTCTTAAGAAGAAGTGACTTCACGTCATGGGAACCCTGTATTTTGTGTTATAAATTTCTTTACATCATCCACATTTTTTTGTTTCGTCCGCCAAATTTGCTTGCAAGTTCCAGTTTGTTTTAATATTGTTGTTCCAAACTCTACAAGAAAGTTTATATGCTTTATGTTTTTTTTGCAATATCTTTCTTCTTTCTGATTTTTTGTTAAATCAATGTGCGTTAATATTTATGCAATTTAGGATTGACACATCCTGAACTTTGTTCTATTTTTACTTTACATTAAATGATCAGTTCCATGAAGTTCTGCAAATTCCTTTTTGGATAACCAGATTTGTTAGCATGCACTCTCGTAAAAATATGTTTATTGAAAAAAATTAGACTGTCATGTGAAAAAGAGTAAGGTGATTGAATAACCTTTGGCCCAGTCTAAATATAAACGTCTTTGATCTGATTTTTTTAAATTGAATTCTACAAAGTTGGTGGAATCAGAGGGCTCAGATTGAGTGGTTGATTTGTATTCTTACATCACGTAGTCTATTCAGATATTTCATAAACGTAGTAAGTCGCATCAACTTTAAGCATGTGATTAATTTTATATACCACATTTGTGTACCTTTGCCCATTATTACCAAAACCAAATCCACTGGGAAGGAGGACAAAAGGTCGATTAAAAAATAACTTCTTAAGTAACGCCTTTAACAAGCAAATGTGTTATTGCATTAATTAAACTATATTGTTATAGTACTTACTGTGCCACTCTCCTGGGATTCAGTATAATTTTTTTAGTATTTTGCTCGTAATATCCGGAAGCAAAAGTAATACAAATGTCAATACAACAAATTGTATCTAGACAAAACTTTGGTACTCTTGTATACAATATAGTTTCCACAGTTGAAATTTCAATTGGAATTAATATCAGCAGCAAGAACAATACATGAGACATGAAATATTCCCATTGAGCTCTAAATTTATAAAAAATTACTTCAACAGATGAACTTGTGTTGAAAAACTTCAACTGATCAATTCAATTTATTGATTTATTCTTATTCGCATAAGAAAATTAGATAAGGGTAAGTCTTACCATTTAACGAAAATAACAATTTCGTACATATCAAATGTATATGGTAACCCAGCTTGAGTATACAGGGCGGGTCAGCTAAGTTGCCACAGAACTGATTATATTAAGCAGGACACAACTTAGAATCTTTATGGACGTGCTACTGTTATTAATCATCTCAGGAGAGTTAGAAAATTTCATGGAGACTCCATATGCAGTGAGGAACCAGAAACCGCAATGCATATGTTATGCAACTGTGATGCGCTGGCTCGTAAAAGACAATGCATGTTTGGGCATCCTCACACGGAACCAGAAGACTTCAATACAAATTCCGTGAGTGACATGTGCGTAATGGTGCAGGGAATCAAGATCATGGACTTGATGTGAGTAACTGTTTGGGTAATATAAGCCTTAGAGGCTGCAGCATCTCTGAAACCAAGGGAGACGGCCATAGGGGAAGATTTGGGTACACGAAGAAGTATTGCCAGTTAGACCCAAGATCCGTCAAATGTACAGGGAAACATCTTTACAGCGAATGTCCGAAACAACTTGGACAAAAACAGCAATGTTTAAATTGTGGGGAAAACCACCCTGCTTACAGGGAATGTTCATACCTAACCAAAAGAGAGAGAGAATCTAAATCACCGGCCAAAGAATCGTAACACTATTTCATAAACAAGAACGGAAAATTCACAACCCAAACAACCCAACAACGGTTGGTCCACTACGCCGAACTTACCAGAATCAAAAGAAAATAATAACAATATCTCGGACACTACAAATAACACCCTTAATTCTTTTGTCCAAACAATAACCATATAAATCCATTTGGAATACACTCAAAAACTTTGTCTTGTCGATAATTTCTAATCTGTTTAATAAGGAACATAAATAATTCACGAATAATAAATAATTTAACAATAGCTTACTTTAATGCTAACGGAGTAAAACAACACAGATCTCAGTTTATTGAATTCCTCAGTCGACATAAAACTGACGTAGCATGTATGTGCGAAACGCATCTTTTGAATAATACCCCATTTACTATCTATTCCTGGATTCAATATAACTAGAAAAGACAGAGAAATCAATAAAGCAGCATAAAGAGTGGTTATAATTAGGAAAATACCTTTACCACATCTCCTAGGTCTTGAAGCAGTTGGAGTAAAAATCATCCTGGAATATCAAACGATACTTAATCTAATTTGTGCCTATAAACAGCCAAATCTAAATCAACAGGACTTTTGAAATGTCTTCATAACCAATGAACCGACTATCATGGTCGGCGATCTTAATTGTAAGCACACTTTATGGGGATGCCGAGTGAATAATTAAAATGACTCAAAGCTACTCACCCATTCAATTGAAAATTCTAGTTTAATAATTGTTCCTTCTGAATCGACATATATGCCCTTCCGTACAGATCATTAGCCAGACATTCTTGACAATGCCATGCAAAAACTCTTCAAGGCCACTACATCGGTTGGTAATTGCTGGAATGGATTCGGATCCCTTGCCTGTACTAATCACATTCAATCAAAATGTTAAAATAATTGATAAGCTTCCTCGGCTGATCAATGAACCTATAAATTGGGAAGAATTTCGCTCCGCAGTATATAGTGCAATCAAATGTCGTGTCAACATTACCACCAATGTGGATGTCGACAATTCCATTCACAACTTGACTATGGCAATTAAAGCTGCAGTGGAAAGTGCGATTATAACTATATAAAATAAACGCCTAAAAAATGACAACCGTGCATCTATTCGTATTTTACAGTTAATCAACGAGAAAAACCGCGTTCGTAGACAATGGCAAAGAACCAAAGAACCTCAACTTAAGAAGGTGCTGAACCGACTCACACATAACGCTAGAAAGGAATTAGACAGTTTTCGAATTCGAATTCGAATACCAATCATATCTGCAAGATCTGGACACGAACAACCCAAACATGTGGCAGACTACCAAACGAATACTTAGCAAACCGCATACTATACCAGTAATATCAGTGAATAATCAGAAATGCGTAACCGATCAAGAAAAATGCACAGTGTTTGCGGATTACCTCGAAAGCATTTTTACACAGAAATAACAACCAAGAATTCTTTAACGAAACGAACCAAATGGCGGAAGACATAGGCCATATTAAACCTGATCAAATAGAACCAACTAAGCCCTCCGAACGAGAACAGTACATTAGTAAACTGTGAAACAAGAAATCTCCAGGCCACTACTTAATGAGTGTTAAAAAACCTAACTAAGAAGACTGTACCCTACCTAACAGGTGTATTCAATGCTTGACTACGTATTGGATATTTTCCTAATCAGTGGAAAAAAGTACATACACTGTTCAACGAAATTAGGGGAACACTTCTTTAACCGTATATAATTTTTCAAAATTAAAAACAGACGCAAGTCTTAACTGTAGTATATTGTTCTCTCAACCTTACTTAATAAGATACGAGGTCGGGCAAATATATAACGGGATTGATCAAATACAAAGCGTGTGAGGTAGCCATAGGTGAAAATACTTCTAGCGTCCTTCGAACTAATCTCCCTCGACTTCTACGCACCTTTAACATCGACGACACAAGTT
>JABXWE010038317.1:0-13057 GCA_014611495.1 Limonius californicus
TTAAGCCTTGAGCAAATGAGGCAAAGTATGCAAGATACAATTAGCGGAGAGGCCTTTCAGGAATATTTAGATCAATACGAAGGATTAGCTAAGGACTATATTGGAGATATGGCAAGAGACACTAGCAACACTTTCGATCACCATTACGGAATCAGGTTGAATCCCGACACCGAAAAATTTGCAATAGGTGACTCAGAAGTAACTTTTAAAGGCCAAAATATTGTCATCCATCCTCCAAACGGCCCATCTTCAGAATACATTGGAACACCCGGTCTGTATGAATTACTATTTAAAAAGGATCCGATTGGTTATAAAGAAAGCGATAGAAAAAATTATGCGGACATTACTAAAAGAACTAACCTGCATAAGAAAAATTACAAAGCTAATGAAGGAATAAGCGGAAATGGTGGAACGAAATATACTAAAGTGGTTCAACATCTATTTTCGAAACCGGCTGGTCCAGCAAGTAGGCCTAGATCAACTCCAATACCTCAACGAATGCGAAAGGGTACTGGGCTATTGGAAGTATCTAGCAAAAGGTGGAATTTGTTCCTTGGAGGGATCCTAATAAACTCGTGGATAGGCTAAAAATTTTATTTGCTTCTCAGTCGGCCGGGCATACAGGTCACAACAACGAAATTATTTACATCGTCGATGAATTAAAGCGAGCAAAAATTATAAAGTAAATACAAACATGCCAATAGATAAATTTGGGAGGCATCTCCATCAGCATCACTATGATCATAGAACCGGCGGTTTTCCTAAATTATTTCTTGTTGAAAGCATTGCCGGACTACAAACCGAAACAGTAATAACAATTACAGCGCCTAAAATTAACGATCAAGGATACTTCATTCTGTGGGGAGGAGATACTGAGTACATTTGTAACTTCACATCAGCTACAATCGCACGTGTAAACATTTATCCGGGGCAAACTTTAATAAACGTAAATAATGTTCCATATAACAGTAAAACTATAATTGGAATGAAGTTACAAAATGGTGACAAATTGGAATTTAAATTCGACAAAATAAACAAACTTAGCTTATTTTTCGAAGCCGTTCTTAAAATACCCATAATTTTGAATAATACTGCAGTCTAAGTCGGTCTTCATGATGAACAGCTTCATCTTCCCTTCAAAATGAGCAAACTGGAGCACGAGTTAGTTGAACTGGAAGAAAAAGAACCGGATTTATATTACGAGAGTGAAATATGCATTAGATCCGGAGAAATCAACAATAAATCGGGTTTAGCCAAATTTTACAATAAAAACTTTTATACAGTCAACTTACAATTTGGAATTATATTGAACGTATATTTTTCTGAACAGACAGTTCTGGGAATCAACAACGTTTGGTACGGACAGGCTTCTCAACTAATAGGAAAATCTTTGAAATTTGGAGATAAATTACAAATACGTAACAAAATTTTTATAAAGGGATACTATCATACATCGATCCGTATTCATCTTAAAATTCCAATACTGTAATATGGTTGCTAAGAAAACCGTTAAAGAGAACATCATAGATGAACTGCATAAACCTGCTAGAAGAAAATTTAAACGAAGACGCGTTATCATAACTGGTTTAAAAGATTTATTTCAAGCTGATTTAGTGGAAATGATACCATATGCAAAATTCAATAAAGGGTTTCGATATATACTGGTTGTGATTAATACATTTTCAAAATTTGTTTGGGCATATCCGGTAAAACGGAAAACTGGAGCTGAAGTTACTAAAGCAATGAAAAAAGTATTATCTACGCCTAAAAATGTCCCTAGAAACTTACAAACAGATCTAGGTAAAGAATTCTATAATAAAGAATTTCAAGAGCTAATGAAAAAGTACAATATTAATCACTACAGTACGTATTCCACTTTAAAAAGCAGTATAGTGGAAAGGTGTAATCGAACCCTAAAAAACATGATGTGGAAACATTTTAGTTTGCAGGGTAATTACAGATGGGTCGAGCTTTTACCTAAACTCGTAAAACGGTATAATTCTACAAAGCATGGAACTACGGGATTTCGACCAATAGATGTTACTGTAAAAAATGAGAAAAAAATTCTTAATAGTGCATATAATTACGTAAAAACCGTAGATTCTAATAAATCCAAATTCAAAGTTGGTGATTATGTACGAGTGAGCAAATATCGCGAAGCATTTGAAAAGGGTTACACACCTAATTGGAGCAACGAAATTTTTATAATAACAAAAGTTCGACTTACTAATCCAACAACATATATTCTAAAAGACCAGACCAGTCAGGAAATAAAAGGCGGTTTTTACCATTATGAACTTCAAAAAGCAAAATATCCAGACACGTACTTAGTGGAGCGAGTTCTTAGAAGAAAAGGTGATAAAGTTTTTGTAAAGTGGCTTGGTTTACATAAAAGTCACAATTCATGGATATCTAAGGATAATATTGCATAGCACTTATGTATTTATTATGTATTATACTTTATATTTTATTACCAAACAAAAATAAAACCTCTTTAAGCATTATTACGTTTTTATTTTATAATATATAAAGTGTTTTATTTTACAAGATATGGATTAATATACAAAGCAATCTTAAAATTAATCTACAAAATGATCTTAAAATTACTATATATGAAATATACGAAATATATAATTACAATAAATTGGAAATATAAACTTTGAAGAAGAAATATAAAGATTGTGACGAGCATGTTTCAGTTGTCGTTGCCTTATAATGTTTCGGGGTCAGAAACAGCTTCCTCCAAACCAACAATCAACTCATTCAGACGCCGGTCGGTAATAGTATGATGACCCCATGGTAAAGTTTTTGTGGATCCTGGTATAAGATAGCGTTTATCGTCATAGGGCGACAACGCAATCTTATTCCTAAGTTCGGTGTACATATTGTGCAAACGTGATTTGAAAACAAACATTTTACAAAAAATAGTCTGCTGCTCTTCAACAACAGACCGATAATTTTCGACGGTTAAACTGTTTTCGATGGCATGTTTTTTAACACCCTTAGCCTTCTTTATTTCGCCATCTACGTTTCTAACAACCTTTACACAATATGATTTTGCACCAGCACCATAAAAACTTTCGATGGGAGCCCCGGCATATTCATCTTTCATCTTACCAACAACTGATAAAGTGCAAGGCATACCATATAAATTTGTTTTATAATTAGAAGTGTCAAATTTATCTATGTGTTCCTTCATGTCATTATAAAAATTTTGAGTAATAATTTCTAATATAAAACTGTCAGTATCTGTATAAAGCAGAGAAACTTGATCGCCATATTTCCGTTTTAAAAAACCGTAAAAGAAATCGTACATTACTGTTTTAGATATGTCTAAAATAGAAAACCCAACATAAACCGGTTTATCATACACTACCGAAATTTTGTTTAATTCGACAGCGACTAAATTTTCTGTAAATACCACTAAATTTTTAAAATTTGTTTTAGCAATCATACTTTCAGCCCCAATTCTATGACCAACTTTTTCCCAGTGACTTACTAATTTAACATCAACTCGTTTATCAACATTTTCCATTGTTTTTCCAAATATGGCATTATTCATACCTTTATACAAATTTTTGTCAAAATCATTTTCAGATTGATTTCTTAATTCAGTGTTCAAATCTATGTATTTCATTAACCATGCTGATTGCGAAAATTTTAATATCCTATAAATTCTTGTCAAAATCAAGCCATATTCCAAACATTGTTTTAAATTTCTGTAATGAATTACATATTTCGTTTTATCAAATAAATTTGGAATTAATTTTTTACTTCGAAATTTTCCGACCGGTGGAGTAAGGAGCTCCGGACAAAAAGGGAAATCAGAGTGTTGGTCATGTAGATTTTCCGGATAATGCAAGTCCACTTCTAAAATATAACCCTCGTCAGAATCATCCAAAACATTAAAAACATTAAAATTTTGTACTTCCTCATCATTAAGCCAAATAAAATTGCTTTGTGGAAGTTTCTGACGCATTGCAAAACCATACAAATTGGTAGCATCTAAGTATGTTATAAACGAATTGGGTTTCTGAGGATCGAAATTTGGTACTAACGGATTATTTGCAATAGCTTTTCTACCCACACAGATACTTACCCCTCCGCGAATTCCGCGTCTGAGGAAATGAAGCATATCCATATCTGTTAGCAATTCCAAATTTACAGATGTGTACTTTAACATTGCGTCCCAAGTTAAACCGGGACAAGTAAAGTATTGTGCTGAATCTAATTTGTATTGTTTTAAACACAGGGATCTGAAATTCTCAAACACGTCAGCCAAAAGTAAAACATCAGATGTCAAATAAATATCTGAATAATGACCTAAAGTTTTACACTTAAATAAATTCCACACATGTTTTGCACGTCTGTAAAGTTTTCTAGTAACGTGTTTCCCATTTAAAGTATCGTAAAATTGATCAATAGTGGGCAACGTTCGTTGATTTAATTTATCCAAAGAATCCACGTATGAATACGGAAACACGCCTTTCTGCCTCATAAATTTAAATTTCGCAGGTTCGTCGAAGTACTTTTTTACTTCAACGCATTGATCATCAGTTAAATTTTGGGCTAATTTATCCAAAGAAGAATTTAAAAACCGAAAACTATCTAAAAATCGTATGCGTAAAACTACATTTTGCGGTCTGCCATTGGGAAGGAGAATCTGATCTACCACTATATGTTTACTAAAGGAAACATATTTTTCCTTATTTTGAGGGATTACGTCAATTTTTTCTCTTTGTAGTGCCAAATGTTTAATAAATAAATGAGAATCATAACCCGATAAATTATGAAAAAACACTGGGACGAAATTTGGAAGAATATAATTTAGGTTACAAACCGAATGAGCTGCTCCTCTGAATGCCCCAGATAAATGGCAATGATCAGCAACTTTCCCATTATCATCGTCATCAAATGACCGTTCACAAATATGACAAATAGTTGCATCTTGAAAATTTTGAACTTCTTGATCGGTTAAATCATTCATCGGTTTTATAATTTTCAAATGATTCTCATATAAATTTCTAATATCTTTTTCTAAAGAATTATTAAAAACTGCAGCAACATCATTACCCCGATAGATTTTGAATTTGGAAAGTTGATCGTCATATGAACATTTAATGTAATAAGCGAACGAATGAGGTTGATGCTCACATGTAGTTATAGTATAGGGTTTTTCAGGATCAGACTCCGCGGTAGCAATAGGTTTCAAAATAGATTCAAAATCGGCATAAACCACAAAAGGTACTTTCATTTGCTTGCGATAATTATTAAATTTCAAAATATTTCCAGGCACAGACTTTCCGAAAAAATCTAACACTAGATCAGTAGTTGGTAATTTTGTATATACATAATTGCAATCATAACGGGAATGTTGTAAAAGCTGCTCCTGAGTTGAAAAATAATTCAAGCAGCCGTCGCAAAAATGTATTGCGCCATGTCGATTAGTAATTTGAGCCGAAAGTAGTCTAGAGAAATTTTTAATCCAACAATAATGAGCCTCGACATCGTTCGCAATTAATAATAAATTTGCATGTTTTTGTTTTTTATTACTTGTGTAGTACAGTGGCCCTACTACTTCATACTTAACAATATTGCCAATTCTAATTTCTTCCAAACCATAAACGTTAACCGAAATATTATTTTGCTTTTCAAATTTACTAATTTGGGAAAGTTTCATAGGGAATTGCAAACCTGCATAGTTCGCAACGTTTAAACAATCCCCGTACGAAGACGTTCTATGAATAGAGCCACTTGGTTCAACAAAAGCTGCCGCAATCGCCCAAGCAAAACACAATTGATCAGAATTTTGAATATTTACGACGGCTTTTTTATCCGAAATTTGTTTAGGAAGAGGGATATAGGATGAAGCTCTTATAGGATTGTATTTGTTAATATTAAGTTCCAAAAATAAAATTTTTTCCAGAGCCCATCCTGAATCCCTCTCCTGAAACTCGGACAGCTTCGAGTCTAGTACGTCTGTAAAACGATCAAATAAATCATTTAAATTGGTACCATAGGTAACAACTTCATTTCGCGTATTAAATGATTTGATATCTCTAATGTTTTTAGATTCCAAAACAAAAAGACCGAAAAGTTCAACATTTACTTTAATATTAACAAATATCTGTAATTTTGCTCGAATTAATTTCACAACTTTCTGACTAATCGACTCCATAAATTTACGAAGATTTATTTCATCGTTTTGACAGTTAATTTTATATGTGACTATACGAGCCTTGAATGCTGATCGCAAGACAACGACATCCGCATAATCTGTTTGATTTTGAAAGCTCCTTTTGTGCTGAGCGCTCCTAACATGTCCAGAATAAAATCGTCGTGGAACATGCTCATCACACTCGATGCAGTATGTAGTTGTAGACGTTGAAGGAATAGATGTCGAAGGAGTAGACGATGATGAAGATGCTGGAATGTAAAATAGCACTATAACACATTACAAAATTATACAATATAATTAGTTATACCTTGGGGATATGTAGTTGCAGATGTCGAAGGAGTAGCTGTCGAAGGAGTAGGCGATGAATTGATTAATGCTGGAATATAAAAATAGCATTATAACACATTACAAGATCATACAATATAATTAGTTATACCTTGGGGATTTTTTTGGCTCATTCTAGCCCTCTTTGGGGCACTGCCAGAAGAAACCATCGCGGTACCCCGTGAAGTGGCTGAAATTATTAATGCTTTTATTATTTATACGTTATTAATGATAAACTTTTTAACCTACCGACTGACGATTGGTCATTGGTTTGAGGTCGACAACCTTTACGGCGATGGCGGATCAAGTTGTCAACTCTGGAGAAGGCCTGTTGGCAAACTTGGCAAATGTAATGCATTACTGGTTTAAAATTTAATCAAAGGTTCTTAGCTTTCGCAGAAAAGAGTGCCTCTCAGCATTACACGGTTGGAACGTCGAGTACGTGGGCACAACATCCAACCAGGAAAGGATCGTGGGACGTGTTGTGATTAGTAAAGGACGGGTCGAAAATTAGAAAGCCTTCAGAGAGGTAGGCGGTTCCTCAAATCGCGCTGCTTTTGCAGCACCATGATCAGATTCTGCTTCTTGCGAACGAGGTAGTTGCAATCCGTCACTTCTATCAGAATTTGATCATTGAGCTGCCGTATCCTGGCCTGAAAATCTTTAACATTACCCCTGAACATTCCTGCACCAAAGGCTTGTTCCAGGCGCGTACGCACTTTACAAGCACGGTTGTAACGCGCCTGCGTCCTATTTAAATTCGCCCTGGTGGTTCGAACCTTCTCCTCCGTAACCGTTCTTATGGCATCCATCTCAGCAGCACGATTTGCGAAACCATCCAGCACGGCAACATTCTCCTCTGAAAAGTAATCATCATCTCCCCATCCCGACGATCCAACCTCATTGTCGTCGGATTGGGAAGATGTAGGCGGAACAACATTTTGACTGGAAACTTGAGTGTTTATAATATTTTCATTAAATTCATTAAATTCATTAAATACATCATCATTATCCCAATCTAAAACTTTTGGAATATTAGCGGAACTTGATGGAACAGGGTTATTAGATTGAGATGAGAATAATGCATTTAACGATATTTCAATTGCGTCAAAATCTGAGTCATTAACCCTATCTAATCTAGCCACATGATCAAATAGGGATACGTCTTGTAGGCGTGTCACAACGTCGGACAGTGAGGGATCCTGCTGCATAGGGACAACCTCATCCTCGGCCTCAGGTTGGAAAGGATCGGGAGAGTAGAAGTCTATGGCTGGAGCGCTCTCATCAGCTTCCTCATAGAGTTGCTCCGCAGCTTTATCCCAAGCACTAGGAGTTACTGGGCTCAAGAGGTTATTAAATTCTGGGGTTGAGCATTTCCCAAGGTACTGTGTGATATTGTTCAAATCCGCAAATTGACTAACATCCCCACTCCCCGAAATAGAGAAATGCTTAAAGGAACTTTGTCCTGCAGGCGTAGGAAGCACTTCCGCACCAGCTCCATATGCTAAAGAAGCATTTCCTACAGCTGCAGGCCCTGAAATTTCTAAATCATTTTTGAAAACCGAAACACCATGTTGTAGGAGACGCTGTAACAAAGGCGCCTCAGATTCTTCGAAGGATTCCTCAACAACATTTTCCATTTGAACGGGAGCAATTCGTTCAAATGCAGCATGCGCTGATTCCTCAACGACATTTTCCGTTTGAATAGGAGCAATTCTTTCAAACGCAACATGTGTTGACACAATCTCTTCTTCCTCCGAAGAAACATAAACAATACTAATAGTTTCGTCGGAAGATGAACAAGAATCATCTTCCGAAGAAATCACAATTTTAGCAGGATTAGAACTATTTTCTGAAGCACCTACGTTAGAAGGTCTAACTACAACATTAGACAAAATTTTGACTTTACCTTTAGCAACAGAAGATGAATTAGGATCGGCCGCGGACGAAAAGAAGTTACACACCCTTTTCTGTTTTGAATCTGCAGCAGCATACCTAAAAGACCTCGACGGTTGAACACACCCACTACCGCACGAAACGCACTTAGAAGTTGAAGCACTTGAAGCACTTGAATTCACGAACTGCGCATGCGCAGAATTCATATTAAAACACTAAAGTGAAGTGGCACTATGTAGGTCAGTCTCTCAGTTTTATTGAAAAGAGAAAGTAGGTCACGAACTGCGCATGCGCAAGCCGAGGGGTGGTGGCGGTTATGGAGGGGTTTCGTATGGAGGGGTTTCGTATGGACAAACTGCTTCTGGTCGGTGAGGGGAGAGGGTGAGGGGAGAGGGTGAGGGAGTTTCAAGGCCCCCCAAGCAACAATAATGGGGTCTACCGGAGCCAGTCCAACGATGGGAAAAATTGCATAAAATGCCTAAAATGGAAAATGTTTGCGCATGCGCACATCGACGATATACTGTATAAATACGATTAAACATTTTTTAATTTCATTAGTTAACAGCTTACAAGTAAACAGTACAGTACAGTACAATGCTTTTTTTTTATTATTTAAACTATGGTTGTTTCGGCATTTTTAATGGTTGTGTAAATTATCAGAATTGGACTAACGTCTATAATCTTCTACCGCATCTTAGTACTACATACGCATTTATTTTCCCGGACCGCGAGCATTATTTAAATATAATATTAAAAAATTTTTTTCACGGTAGGTGTGGGTTATTTACATATAACCACGGAAAACTTTATATCGCGGAACCAGAAGAGATAATAATTTTGGAAGAACCATGCACAGAATTAGATATAATAGTAAGTAACATTTTGGATCTCTTTGATGGGGACACCGTAATTTTAGAAATTGGACACAATGACGTTGCTAGACTTTCGGATATTGATGAAACTGACTAAATTCTGTAACAATATTTATAAAAATTTTTAATGTCTTCCTAAATTTTTTGCTTGCAATCATCAAAATTCTAAATTTTTGCTATCATCAAAATTAACATGCATAGAAGCGTAGAAGATTATACTCCCAAATTATGAATAAAAATTTTTAATGTCTTCCTAAAATTTTGCTATCATCAAAATTCTAAAATTTTAATATCATCAAATTAACATGTGTGGCAGAGATTATACCCCATACAAATTACGAATTTTCTCATGGGGCTGTTAACAAGAAATACTGATGGTAAATCCCAGCAGTACGTCCATTACCATTAGAAAATACCGCCTCTGAAGCAAGCATTATCAAAAATCGCTTCAGGACGACTCCGCTAAGCAGAAGCACTCCAAGGGTGACAGTGATAAGAACAATGTTTCCCATTCAATTCCACCTCTGAAGCAAGCATTATCGGAAAATCGCTTCAGGACGACTCCGCTAAGCAGAAGCATTCCAAGGGTGACAGTGATAAGAACAATGTTTCCCATTCAATTCCACCTCTGAAGCAAACATTATCGGAAAATCGCTTCAGGACGACTCAGCTAAGCAGAAGCACTCCAAGGGTGACAGTGACAAGAACATTGTTTCCTATTCATTTTCAATACATTTCCAACGTATGTAACAGAAAGTAACTGAAAACAAATTTGCTACTTCTGAAATGCCTGTAGAGCGCATTTATTTACTATATTTTTCGCATCGTGTTTTATTTCTATTAATAAGTTTAAATTTGTTTAAATAAATACTTTTATCATTATACATCATGGTATGTGTTTTATTTCTATTAATACGTTTAAATTTGTTTAAATAAATACTTTTTATTATACATCATGGCCTGTGTTCTATTTCTATTAATAAGTTTGACCTTAACATTATATATTAATAGCCTGACCATAATATTTTAAAGTGGTCTGACCTTGACGCAAGTGACCATGACATTAAAATAGACTAACCTTGAAAGTGGTTGGTGGGGGGTGACCTCGGGAGGCTCCAGAACTCTCGTTCTTCCTCTACTCTTCTAATACCGTGTGTTTCCAACTCGAGCACGAATAACTTCATTTAGTGGACGAGGCGTACTGTTTATCAATCCTCGTATATCCTCTTCGGGAATTTGATCCCACTCTTCTAGCAGATCAACTCAAAGCTCGTTTAGGCTGTTTGGTACTATTAAATGACCTCTGATTGCTCTCCCCAGCTTATCCCATAAGTGTTCTATGAGATTTAAGTCTGGACTGTGTGCGGGTCAAACTAAACGATTTATTTGAACTTCCTCCAAGTACCCGCTTATACATCTGGCAACGTGCGGTCGAGCATTGTCTTGCATTAAGAGAAAGTTTTCTCTAATAAAAGGGGCAAACAGGAGCACATGTTCTTCTAAAATTTCGTTGATATACCGGGCAGCCGTTAGAGAACCCCTATCTACAACGACAAATTTTGCACGGGCTTTAGAAGAAATGCCTGCTCGTACCATAATCGAGCCTCCATTAAAACTTATCCTTGGAGTAACAGTGCAAGGTACGTATCGTTCTCCGGGCCTCCTCCACACTCTTTCAGGTCCATCAGAACCTCTTAGACAAAATCTCGACTCGTCCGTTGTTCTGTTGTTCTTCAGTCCAGTTTAGATGTTGTCGAGCAAAACTCAGGTGGGCTATGCGATGTTGCGGGAGCAATTCTGGGCCGTACAGTGGTCTACGAGCAGATAATCAAGCTTCGGCAAATCTTCTTCTAATCGTTCTTTCGCTGACATTAACATCCCGCATTCGTTGAAGATTTTGCGGACTTCAAAAGCGGTACAATGCCTATCTCTTAAAATCAACGAGACCATATACCGGTCATCACACAACGGATTGGATCTTCTACGGCCCGAGC
The DNA here is from genome assembly GCA_014611495.1 of Limonius californicus. Lineage (NCBI taxonomy): Eukaryota > Metazoa > Arthropoda > Insecta > Coleoptera > Elateridae > Limonius > Limonius californicus. The sequence goes on from JABXWE010038317.1 coordinate 11,265, forward strand.
CAGGTCTCCTGGTGAAGCTGCGAGTTTCTTGACAACGTCTTAAGGCATTACGGAGAGTAGAACGGGCTGCTCCGAGAACTCTAGCAACATAGGACATGGAACGACCATCCTCTATTAAAGCTACTGCTTTACTAACATTTATAGCACTAAAAACTATCATGTGCGACAAAGAACAGTTTAACCACCTTCAACTGATCAACAATTACAAAAATATGACATATGCAACTGCTAAAAAGTTGAAAGGGAGGCATTGTATATAAGTTAAACAATCGCACAAATCGCTATCAAAGCGCATTTGTGATAGGTTAACGTTATAAAAGATAGGTATTACCTTATTTTTAATAGCGTTTTGCATTTTTACATTCACAAATTGGTTGTAGATGCCTAAACATATTAAAACGTAACATTAAATATCGAAATATTGAAAATCTGTAGGGTGGCGGTTTTTTCTGCCGGTCAGTGTATTTGTTCGACCTCGTAAGTAGGAATATCTGAAAATACGTAGGAATAATCGGGTATACGTAGGAGTTGGTAGGAATAAGTAGGATTTCGTAGGAATAAGTGGGACCATGTAAAAATACTTAGGAATAAGTAGAAATACGTAGGAATAAGTAGGAATACGTGTGAATGCATTTACGAATACATACTGGTTTATTAGGACTTTTCTGCTTGTTTTTGACCCAAGAATATCCTGGTGAAGTGTTTTGCAATCAAGATGAGACACACTTTATTTTAAATTCAATAATTTCGCTTGTATTTTGCACCGATTTTTTGTATTTGGTGATAATAAACTGAAATTGGTTAACCCTGTTCTGAATTTTATTATATCTTAACTCTTGACAGTATTAGCCGTTAGTGCCAATAAGTTATAAAGTTGTATTTAATAGAAATTTTAAACTTATTTTGCTTCTAATTTTTGGCTCTGAAAATTATTGCGAGAGAGCTTAAGCGATGTTGGGAGATATTGCTTCTTAGTTTTTAAATACGTTTTTATACTTGTAGCTTATAAAAACTTCTTTCAGGCGTTGCTATTGTCAACAAAAGTATTACAGAATTAAAACCGCTATCGCTATAGTAAAGTCTGAAAAACTACTTGACGCGCTATTAATTAACAGTAATTTTATAGCATCACGTATTAATTGTAATTACTTAAGGAGTTTTGAGGAAAACGTATTTTAAATTGCTGTAATTGTGCACCCAAGCCTGGAAAACTTTATTTATTAAAATAACAAACAAATCAAACGTTTTGATGTTTAGGAAAACATAATTTCACCTACTATGCACGCGTCCCGAACCGCAACAGCAGCTGTCAAACTAAAATCAGTCTCTATTAGATTGACATTAGGACAGAAGAAAAAATATTCAATAAGGCAATAATAAAGATAGAATTTCTATGAGAATCTATTAATTAGGGCAGCGGTTCTTATTTACATAAAATAAGTGGAACAAAGTATGGCGACGTTTTGTAGGAAACTACAAGTGGCCGCAAAGACAGGAAAAAATTAGTGCGCGTGGAAAATTTGGCGCCCCCTCTTTGCTGGCGCTGGAGCGGAGTGCTTCAACTACGTAGTTACGTCCCTGCCCTCATTGCATCTGTGAATATTTTATAGCTAAGTAGCTTATACAGCATATATTTTTGCGTACTAGTAGAGTATTTTGGACAGTTCTAAGACCACCCCCCACCACTAACCTTGAATTTCAAGGTCAAGGATACAGCAGCTCCCCCCCACTATCCTTGAATTCGAGGTCAAGGCAAAAACCTTACCTCCCTGAACTGTCAAGGTCGTTGTCAA
>JABXWE010038318.1:0-30086 GCA_014611495.1 Limonius californicus
CATATAACAAGATTTTTGATGTAAAATAGAATGAAAGAAAAAAGAATATTTTGTAGTAAAATAAATATAAATTATTATCGGAAAGTGAACAAGCCGTTAACTTACACAAATCCTCTGCTTCCGCCGGAAAGGAAATAGACGCTTTCGGGCAAAACATCTTTTAAGTAGAATTATACACAACAATGAGTTTCCGACTACTTGTTTACTTCCCAGCAAGCGAGGAATAAATTCATGAATTCTACAGAATTATTATTTTTATTGTAAACATAAATTGCACAAACAGTACATCATGAAAATGGCATAAAAATATACTACTACTATATAGCAAGCATAAAACAATAGCATATTCATTTTATTAACAGCCAACTAAGTATATATTGAAACTTGAACATGAAAGGTGTTGAAAACAGTGGTAATACAACTCAATTCAGCACAATACATACTTCTATTTACTTAGCGCTGTCTAATAATTACTAATTATCAAAATACAGCTTTGTATTAACCATAATGAAATAAATGATTTATGGCCCCGGCCGTCCAAACCATTTTTAGTGATGACGAAGCTCTACCTAATTAAGAGGCGGCGCATTTTTGTTGTCAAGGAAAAGCTGCTGATTCGTATGAAAGCTTGTCAGTACCTGAAAAACGTATTGCTTAATACTGGAAATACTGTAATTGTTTTGAATGTGAATGAATGAATATTTTCAGTAGAATTGATTGAAAGAATGCACATTAAGGATAGTTATTGTTAATGTTGTTTTAAGGGAACAAGGGTGAAGAGATGTTAAAACAGTGAAAAAGAAAAATATCGCTTTTGGAGATATATGATACTTGGAGACTCCAGAAACAGACAATTTGTTTTTAAAATATGACGCTCTTGCAGAGATTACTCCTCGTGTTACAATGACATGAAAAATGCTTGTGAATCTGTCCACGTAGATTAGTTTTCGACAAACAGAGCAGTAAAGTATTCCTTATTTAGCGGTTGCATAGCTGTGGCACTCTCTAACATTTAATTAACTCTTGGTACAATTTTGTTAACAGCAAAAGATCAGATTATGTTTGTAGAAGTATTTTAAAAATATCACTATTGGCCAATTACTTGTAGTTTTTATGTGGCCTGGGTTGTAAAACGCGTTAAAGTATTTCCATTGGTTTTAGAACATACATTTGCACGTATTTTATTAAATTGTGTTAGGTGGTACAACAAAAACATAAACTAAGTATATTTTTGCTTCGAACTGCGAATAGAAAAACTTCGTAAATTAATAGGAAACTGCAAGCAGTAGTTTTCACGCTTTTTTCAATGTGAAATTAAAATGTGATCGGATAATTTAACCGCATACAGTACTTAGAAAACCAAACAGAAAAGTTAATCAAGTCTGCAGACGAACTGCTTCAAATAGAAGCCAGTTATTAATTTAATCAATTTATTGGATTATCGTAAAAAATAAACAGTAATAGTACTAACAGGTAAATAAATTTAACACTACCCTAAATACAAAAGTCTAATGAGTTACAATCAGGGGATTTAAATGGCCTTGGACTCCTATGTCCTATCGATTCGTCGTTGATTTAGGTATTCTCCAACATTGATTTATAACTTCGGAGTTCCATCATGCATAAACCATAGATGAATCCGAGGATGAATCCTATCGTTCAGGGCCACGTCTTCCAATAGTGGGGATAAAGTTTTATTCACGAAGTTATTTAAACGATTGCAGTTCATCGATAGAACGGTTTGGTAAAAATACTGGCTGTCTTCCGAAATAGCCAGCCAAACATTTAACGAAAATTGATGCTGATGATTAATTCGATAACAGTGTGAGGATTTTTGTCTGTCCAAATATGATTTTTACTTAAATTAATGACGTAAGAAAGTTACTTCAACAGTAAATAAAATATTGGTAATAAATTTAATATTTTCTGCATCTTTATTCAGCATGAATCTACATCTACAAAACATTATTCCTGAAGTATAATCAGAAAATAGTACATCGTGTTTTTTTATGGCCAATGAAAGTCTAGTATTGCAGTTTATTATCTCTGAAACAGTTCGTTTGCATGCTTATGCAGGATTCTAACTTTTCGTTTGGTTGAATAAGTGCTACTGTTATACCTGGTAAATTATCAGACCATTTTTAAAACAGTCTGTATATACAAAAGTGCATTAAGGAAGTAGCAGATATTAGTATGTATTTCCGTTCCTTATTAATATATAAAATTACTCTACAACTGTATAAAATTCTTATATCATAATAAAAACAAAAAAATACTTTATTAAACAATAAAAAACCAATTAACAATTCCTATTGAAAAGATTTTATAATTCAAAAACAGTTGAATAAAAATAATAATTTATTTGAAGCTTCTATTTTTTAAATAAACGTTTGTGGAGAAAATTCGATTTACCTACTGTGTTTCTTCCGTAATATAAATTCATTTCCATATTAGGTTTAACATTTGTAGCTTAATAGTTTCTGAAACAATTATGCGTTCACATCCACTGGAGTGCATCGTCATATGTTTCTTAAGTGTTTAATTGATGTATTAATAAGCAGCGACAGCGTCTGGGCCATGTGTTCCGTGCCATAACAAAAGCAATTCAGTTACTGGAATCAGTCTGCTTCAGAATGTGCGAAGATGTGTCAGAATCTCGCTAAACGTCTTGTTACTGTGGCAATCTCGTTGCTCGTTGTTACTGTGGGGGGTCTTTCATGCGACAGTGATAGTGTCAGGTCCTCTGTTGACCTCTCTCACGCTTCAGACTTTGATATTGTACACCCCCGCATCAGCGACGTCCTCGAACGGCGACGTAGAGATATAAATAGCAATGTTTACTACGAAGAAGAGAATAAATTGAAAATCGTTGAACTAGGAGATTGGGTCTTAGAACTCAATATCAACCATAATTTGCGTCTGACGCCACAACTCGCGAGCGAATGGGTTTCTGGAGACTCAACTGTGCATCAGCGTCTTAAGCAATGTGATTATAAACGAGGGGTTGTACAAGGGCTTGGAACAAGGTCCACCGTTGCCATGACAGTATGTGGCTCTGAGATAACAGGATTTGTTCTTATCCCTGGGGCAGCTTACTTCGTTCAACCCTTCGACAAGGCAAATGGCACCCATGTTGTCTTTAAAAGTAATATATTTAAACCCTTCCGGATGAAAAGAGAAGCTTCTATTATTGATGAGTTCATCGAACCGCCGCAAAAGTGGGAATTTTTTAATCTGACGGGGGACACAATAGATATAGATGAGACTACGTTGGAAGAACGCGAGGAGAGTGATAACGAAGACGTGTCTGAAAAATTGCCACTCGGTAACAACTCCCTCAAGTGGTGGCGCGAACAAGTCGATTCTGAAGAAGTTGGTTACTTTTTTGATACCGCTTGGGAGGCTGATATTACAAGTACGTTTTATTTGATATTTATTTTATGCGGCACTTTTCTATAAACCCAGGAAAGAGAGGTTTTAGAAAGTTTTATGTTCTAGTAGAGCAAGTTTTTTATTGATTAACTACAGGGATATTTTAATAAAAAATAATGTATTGCTACGGAAATATTTTGATGTAACACACTCTGTACTTCCCGCACCTCTTAAAACACCACTTTTTTTACATAATACCGTTGCTCCCCCTGGAACCGCTTTTTTCGCATTATTTCAGAGGGGTGCGGGCGTCCCTTACATACTAACCATTCATGCAGATGCACCCTAAACTTAACTAAGTGAAATACGGTCGCCTCAGCTGAGGTTCGAACGCCCAGCCGTTCGTACCATATTTCACTGTGACCTCGAGTAACAGCGCGTACCCACACTGCTCCACCGAGGCCCCTTTTTAAAAGACCACTGCCGTGGAAACCAAAACGTGTGCCTTAACTTAAGTTATGCAACTTATAACATTTACTATAGTTATCAAACTGTAGTTCACTTGGAATAATTGCTAAACTTGACACCCGCAGGGGTTACGATCTTCTTATACGTTTCTTAAAATATTATGTAGTTGGTATATATTGCTTGCGAAGTTTGGATCGGTTCTTTATAAGATTTTTAAAATGTTTAGTAAAGCCGTAAGAGGGTCAAGTAAGCAGTACATTGGAGTTGTTGCTTCGTATTTAAAAAATAATAATCTCTGATTAATCAATCTAAGTAAAAATTCTTACTTTTGCTAAGGTTTTGTATCGATTTGCAGAGAAGCAAGAGTTAGAAGGCATTTGTAAAAGGTAAGTTCGAAAATGTATTTAATTAAGCCTTATTTTAGGTTAATAGTTTATACGTTTTTCATCCATTATGTATTGGAATTGCAGTTTAATTTAAATGAAACCGTATGGTATGTGTGCTGTGCAATCTTTTAAATTTATTCATTTATGATTCTACACACAAATTCTTATTTAGATGGAATATTGATATTTTTTAGATACTAAGCAAAAACGCTAATCTAGTAATGCTTGGCCAGTTTAAAGCAACCTGTGCAACTGTATTTATTAAACACTTTAAAAGATCTTGCATAGAATTCGTCAAGATTTGTCAAGGAATTCTAACGCCGATATTTAGCACATATAGAAAACCTTAACTGACTTGTAGGACAGGGGTTCCCAACCTTCTTCAGGCGCGACCACCCTCTTGCAATACTCAACATTATTAAGATTCAGCGGCTAAACAGCCGACTGACGCCATATATTACCCAATAGCGCACTTTATTTATTCGTATTCTGTGTTTCCGGAAATTTCCACCACATTCGGTTCGGTGTTAGATGGCACTAGAAAAATCTGGAAAATCCATATTGCTTTATATATAAGTAGCAGACTGCGATAAGAGTAGTCATCATTTCAAAATTGTGTGCTGTACTGCTGAATGGGTGTTGAGTGCAATAAATCGATAACAAGTGTTTAATGTTAAGTATGAGCTATGCTAGTTTTGTTAAATATGGATAAATTTTTAAAACGGTTATTACTTTCCGCGTCTGGCAGTGACAAGAATACAAAGAAAAATAGATTATACAGCGATGAATATTTCAAATATGATTTTACCATTATTTCCTAGAAACCCCAGTGCCTACTTTGTCTAAAAGTGTTTTTAAAAGAAAGAATGAAGCCTTCCGACAAAAAAGACAAATCTATGAAAGTATCTGAAAGAAAGCGAAACTCCTTCCACAAGAAGCAAACCACTTCTACAATCTACAACCACTATTAATGAAAAAGCACTACTATCAAGCTTTCTAGTTGCATTTCGCATTACATAAACCAGTAAGCCACATACATTGCTGATGATCTGATTTTAGCAGCAGCTGTTGAAATGCGATAAATAATGGTTCCTGAAAAAGAGGCTGACAAGCTGAAAGCAATACCCTCTTCAGTAATACCCCCCAAAGAAGAATAAGCGACATGACAGAAGATATTCGAACATAAGTGGTTGACCATATTAAGAAGTACATGTACTTCTTATTTCAGATGGAGGAATCCAAAGATATTTCTAACTGTTCCCAATTTATAGCATTTGTAAGACGCAATACTGGACATATTAAAGAAGATATTTCATTTTGAACTCTATTAGAGGTCACAGTTTCATGGAAAGTACTAATAAGTACGAGACTGATTGGGTAAAATGTGTTACTATATGTACCGATGGCGCCCACGGTATGGCATCGATCGGGTCTTATTTTCAGATTAAAAGAGATAATGCCAAATGCTGCATGGCTAAACTGTCTTTTACATTAGAAGCTCTTGCATCAAAATCTTTACCTTCTGAAATGGATTGTGTTTTGAAAAATGTCATTTAAGTGGTAAATTTCATCAAGGGAAAAGCACTACCATATGATATTTTCGAAAAATGTCTGAAGACATAGGTTCTTTATACGTGAATCTTTCTTTATCACACGGAAGGAAGACGGTTTTTGAGAGGTAATGCCTTGAAGAGTTTTCCAGTTAAAAGCAGTACTTTTGGTGTACCTGCAAGATGAGAAACCGGAATATAAGGACATATTTTGCAGTTCCCTTTGTCTTCTTAGGTTGGTTTTCCTTGCTGATATTTTCGAGCACTTAAACACTCTAAATAACGGTTGGTAGGGCCGCGATATTAACATAATAACAGCCACGTATAAAATTAACGGTCGACTTCAATAGGAACAAAATTCATTCATTAGAGTGCGTTCCAGAATTCATGGAAGACTTAGTTAAGGATGATAATATGATAAATTTCGAGTTCGTATTTGCAGCTATGCAAGTTAGTTTGTACAATTTAAAATAACAGCTCATTGACTTGTCACGCTTAATAAATTCACACAAAAATGATACCATAAATATTAGCGAAAAAGTCCAATCCCCTCTTCCTACTACGCCACTGCTCTGTAGATGAATTACTAAAAATGATTATGTTAGCATCCCGGTGAACTCAATCGAAGATGGGCTGAGTTCCAATAAAATAAAAAAATAGGCGCCACCGACTTCTAAATTACTAACACAATCCTAGATATAAACAATTAGAAAAGTCGGCTTCTCAGGTCCAGCATTCACCTACCTTTCCTTCCGTAGTAGTACTCGCTTTAGACAGATATACAAAATATTTTCGTCATAAATGAAAAGACAAATGGCCACTAAATGAAAATTTAATAATCAACTAATAATCTCATGAATCAGTTTTTAATACAAAAAAAAATAATCTTAGTGAAGTCAATTTTACGTAGAGGTAAACAATTACCCTGCTGAAAACAACTCACACAAACCCTAAGTAATTATTGCGTATCGGTTACACAACATAAATTCATAAACTTAAGAAGCAAAAACGCATAGCTAACGAAGAGATCTCCACGATTAGGCGAGCGATAAAATAAACAATATAATTAATTTGACCCAACATGAACTACAAGACGCAATAATACACGACGGTTGGAGTACCCTGTATATAACAAAACCACGTAAAATTGCCGTACTATTACAACATCATAACAAAGTGTATAATTTCCCCAATATTATAAAGTTCAGATATTTACGACGAATAATAATAATAGATAGTTAATTATTGCTACGAAATTTTGAACAAGTTATAAATAAATCAAATCTTATTTTGGAATACAAAGTTTACACTTCCCTTGAACGAAGTTTTCTTATCTCCGAACGCAGGTCTACGAAGAATGTGACCTCCAATCGCAGGTGTCAATTAAATTCAGATATCTGCACGGCGAAGTGGATCGGAATTTCCGTGAAACGTAAATTCTCCTGCTCGTTATCACTCTCGATTCCTATATGGGCGGATTAATTACCCCACACTTCGTGCCTAAATTTTATTAAGATACAAAAGTTAGCAAGCAGAACCAAAAGAATGGAACAAGACAAATGTTCGTGAAATAAAACTCACCAGATGCTTTTTATACTGGCATGAACACTAGCTTCCTCAACTGTGGTATTTAATATCGGAAAAACTTCCTGAGTTAATCTTCCAATCGAAGACACAAAACTCTTAAATGGCGTAGATTTTAGAATGGAATAACTTCCCTATCATAACGACTAATTTCAATCTACGACACAAAAATACCTCCAGAGAAAACAATCGTAGTAGCTTGAACAACGAACTACGTGCAACTCTCTTGTATCCAAAAATCTCCCCTCAAAATATGAAACTTGGACTCGCCCAAAATTCAACAGGTTGGCCAACTTCGAAATATAAATACTAGACGCAAAACGGGTAGTCTAAAGATAGGCGTAAGGAACGTCACAGACTTTTCCCCCGAAACATTTCAAAACAGTTATGATAATGACAGATGTATACTGAATCCGTATATAGAAAATTCCGTTGAACAAGCTGAAATTTCGATAATTATGAAAAAAACGTTATTGAAATATCATACAATGAAATGTTAAAACTAGACTTCTTTTCCCAGAGCGTAGATCAATTTTGCACCAAAATAACATAAGAATACCAAGAGCTTGCGGACAAAGCTATAAAGTATATGGTGCCATTTGTTACATCATAGTTGTACGAATTACGATTCTCGTCTATGACTGCCATCAAAACAAAAGTAAGAAATCGCTTGGAACTTGAGAATGATATTATTGTGTGTGTATCGAATACAGAACCCAGATTTGAATAGTTAATTTCTGAAAAGCAGAGACCTCGGTGGAGCCACTCGAGGTCACAGTGAAATGCGGCCGTTCGGCAGCGTGACCAAGCCCCGGCTGAGGCGACCGTATTTCACTTAGTTAAGTTTAGGGTGCATGCTGCATGAATGGTAAGGGACGTCCGCACCCTCCTGAAGTAATGCAAAGGCGGTTTTCCGGGAGGGGGGGGGTAGTATGATAAGTAAAAAAAAAACAGTGTCTGAAAAACAAGCACACACATCGCATGAATGTTTTTACTTTGCAACTTGTTCTTATGTTTACGATTATTTATGTTTATGTTCTAGCAGTTATTGAAAATTTTACTATTTTAAGTTCTATTTGTTTTTGTTTACTTCGTGAAAGATAAAAATACATGTTTTGAAAATGCATTTTGTTTTATTTTGAAAATCCCCCCGCGACCCCGTAACCCTATATCGCGACCCACACTTTGGGAACTACTGCTGTAGGATACCTGTAATCTCTGGGGATATTAAGTTATGCAGTTAAAGAAAATATTTTGTGTTAGTGGCTATAAAATAACATTTTTAACTGAATTCTATTTTGATAACTATTAAATAATTACAAAAATATATGTTAGAATGTGTACAGTTTAAGTAAAGACACGCTCTTTATTTTCCTCTTATGTTGTTGATCATACCGTATTTCTAATACTACCACTAAGGCAGGGTATTGTAATATTTTCTTCGTGAAGGTATAATGTTCACTTTCTGTCTACTTTTCGAATCCTTTGTAAATTTATTATTCGACTGATTAAAATAGTTCAGTACATACTGTTGATTTACAGCATAACCAATTTGCATAATCATTCTTATCACGCAAGCAACACAACGACCGCGTAAAATATATCGTTATTTGAGCGTAAAAGTAAGAATTTAAATATATCTTACGATTAAGATTATGATATAGTTTCAGCGTTTTAGTTAAACTGAAACACCCTTTGCTTTTGTGCTATAGAATATTTCTGCAATACGTGTTACCAATTTATTGCTCAATTAATTTTTGTTTATACCTCCGCAGTTGCAAAGGAATGTTGATAGGTTTACAGTTCTTGTAGGATGTGACAATTTCGTATTTCCATGAAAATTATCCAATAGTGTACAAGTGCGACAAAAATAAAACCTTCTGTTTCTACTTTTATCAGCACTTTAACAATAAATTTTAAGAAAAGTAAGGTGTTCCTGTAAATATTTGTAGCAGCAATGGTTTTAGAAATATTTGATGTTAACTCTTCTAAAGATTGTAAGCGGCTGTACTTAAAATTTGAAACTTTTTTTTGCAACGTATACATCAGTGGTGAACATTTAACATTTTTGGTAATTAGTTTTACTCTTACTTATAATTTATACTTACATCGTCAGCATGTATACTTTCTAAAAGGAGAATTTTAATTTTCAAGTAAATTTGCTTACAATTAATATTACAATTAACTAAAACAGACTGATTCGATCGTGGATACTTAAACTTTTTGTTGGAAGGTATTAGCAGACTTATGTTTAAAAGAATTTTCGCATTAACGCGAGGAACTCTATTTCCGTTTACACACACACACAGTATTTTAGAAGTCACGTATACACCATTTGGAAAAATAACCTTTTTAATTTCATTGCTTTTCCATATTAGAAGAATTGGATATTCTAATTATTGACCATAATCAGGTACTGGTAATTTGGAAATTAAAAAGTTCAATAGCTTATACAAATGAAGTGTGTTGTAACTCTCAGATCCATACATTACATAACTTTACTACGTATCTTACCAGAAAGGAACATTTTCGTTCTCCATTTATTTATTGTCAGTGAAAATGACGTACTTACCAGACGCAAATTCTCTTGTTTTACTAAATTACGTATTCACTGCACCCGTCAGTCAATCTTCGTTTGTGGAAGCATATAGAATATTTAAGTAATAAATTCATACTTCTAAGCTGTCACTCGCTGGGATTAATTTAGACTGTAAGTCGGTTTCGCAAAAAAACATCCGCTAGATTCTACGAATTAAAAACGCCAACGAAATAAAAGAATGCGTTGCTACAGTATTATTTATTCCAAATTGATATCTGAGACTGTATGTTAGCTTCCTAATTTAGGATCATTAGGAATGTGTCATTTGAATCATTTTTCGCGGACTATTTGTACTGAAGATATGGAAAGCTGTATGTGGCAGGTGAAAGCAATATAAATTACCTATTTTGATGCATTTTGATTTTTTTAGATTACTACAATATTTTTTAATTGTTCCACTGAAGTCGGTTCAATAGTTTAGCGCAGCCTGGATCAAATTCTTGTTGGTGAGCTTCTACCTAAATTATATTATAGGAGTTGGAAATTGAAAATGTAATAATCGTTAACCCCTCGGGTGTTAGATCTTCAGAATACGTTCGTGTAATTCACGTAAACGTGACTTAACCCGAAAAAAGGCATTTATATCCCGTCTGCGTGCTTTATCTGCGGAATACTGAACAACAGCGCTGTAGCCCTTGTTTTGTGATTAGCCGATAACGCGTTAACGCCGCCTGCAGTTTGTTTTTAAATTTGAAAATTATTCAGAACTGTACAGTTCAACTTTTTGATATACAGACAAATATGATACGAAAGTTTTAGTCAGATAGTTGGCTTATAGTATCGTATTATATTTATTACACATAAGTTCGTAGTTCACCAGACTAATCATTTAGAACAGTGGTTCCTAAGATACTGGTCGCGAGATCCTGTGTGGTCGCGACACCATGTGGAGTCATGATATAAGGTTATGGGGGTCGCAGAAGATTTTTGTTTTTCTACAGTATTCATCTGTGATTGTAACTGTTTTGAATTCCTCTGGGGAACCAGCTGTTCTTTTAAGTTGTGCATACAATACTTGCATATCTGCAAACACGTGCTCAGAATTTATTATATTATCATCCTTAACTAAGTATTTCATGAGTTCTTGAACGCACTGGAATGAATCAAACTTATTTTTTCCTATTGAAGTCGACCAGAAATCAAGTTTCTTTATAAATCCATTAGTTTTATCGGTGGCTGGCTTTATGTTAATATTGAGACGTTGCAAACTACTATTTACAGTGTCTAAGTGCTCTAAAATATCAGAAATCCAGCCTAAGAAGCCAAAGGGAATTGGAAAATATGTCCTCATATTTCGGTTTCTCACCTTGTCCGTCAAAAGTTCCTCTTCTAACTGGAAAACTCTTTTCAAGACGTTATCCCTCGAAAGCCATTTTACTTCCGTGTGATAAATAGTATTTGCGTATAAAGAATCCATGTCTTCTTTATATTTTCTAAAAGACGGATCTGCAATACGTTTTCCTTTATGGAAGTTACCACTTTAATGAAATTGTTCATTACACAATCCATTTCAGCAGGTGAAGATTTTGATGCAAGAGCATCTCTATGTAAAAATCTGTGTAACCCTGTAGTATTTGGCATTATCTCATTTAATTTGAAAATTAAACCAGATCGATGTTCTCTAACAGCGCCATCGGTGCATATAGCAAAGGATTTTGCCCAACAATCTGGTACTCATTAGTACTTCGCATGAAAATATCGAATAAACATTTTCCGGTGGTATTAACCTCTAATGGAGTACCAAATAAAATATCTTCTATAATACCATGTCCAGTATTGTATCTTACAAATGCTATAAATTGGCCACTCTTAGACATATCTGTGAATTCGTCTATCTGTAGTGAGATGTACGTGCACTTCTTAATATTTTCAAAAACTTGTGTTCGAATATCTTCTGCCATGTCACTTATTCTTCATTTAATAGTATTATTAGAGAGGGTTGTTGGTTTGACCTTGTTAGCCTCTTTTTTACCATCCATTATTTGCCCCATTTCAACAGCTGCTGGTAAAATCAGATCTTTAGAAATGGTATGTGACTTACTGGTTTTTGCAATGTTGCAACTCGATGACTACATTGCACTTTTTCATTAGTGGTGCTTGCTGATGTAAAAGTGAGTTAGTGATGTAAAAGTGAGTTGCTCTTTATGGAGGGAGTTTAGCTTTCATTTAGAGATCCATAGGTTTTTCTGTTTAGTCTGGATGTTTGGTATTTAAACTTCAATTTGGTATTTAAACGTCAAAATAGCTTCGAAGGCTTCATGCTATATTTTGAAAACACTTCTCGATAACGTAGGTAATATTTGAGATATTTATCGCTGTACAATCTGTTTTTCTTCGTATTCTTGTCATCGCAAGACGCAGAGCGTGTAAGGACAGCTTTAAAAATTTATCTGTCTTTAGCAAAACGAGTACAGCTTGTACTCAACGTTAAATATTTCTTAAAGATTTATTGCACTCAACACACAGTCAGCAGTGCAGCACACAATTGTGAAAAAATGGCTAATCTCATCCTGATCCGCTGTTTATACCAAGCGAAATGAATTTTCTAGATTATTCCAGTGCCATCTAGCACCTTCCTAGATATGATGGAAATTTCCGGAAACACGAAGAACAAATAAATAAATTGCGCTACTTGAGTTGAGTACTAAAAGATGGGGATTGCGAGAAAAATCCCGGCCAAGAGGGGGTTGCGCCTTGAAAAATTTGGGAACCACTGGTTTAGAAGATGTGTAAGAAAAAGCTTTTAAAAATTATATCACTGTATTTACTCAAACTTTTCAAGTTTTACATTCAGGTTTGTATTTCTTAGCAGGCAACTTATTTAGAAGGTATATAAGCAAAAGCCTTCTACCTATATTATCTCGGTAATTAGTTAAACCTTTCGGGGCACATGATTTAATAACTAAAAAATGGATTTAACATGTTTAATACATTTAGTGGAATTTTAGAAGATAAGCAAAGAAAAATTGTTTACTAACTTTATCTGAGCATATACTTAAACTTTTCCTTGTACTTAATTTCTTAACTAAGAAGTTTGTCCTATTACCCTTAATGCATCTAAGTTTGTATCTCCTATGAGACCAGTCATTTAGAGGATAGGTAAGAAAGATTTCTCAACAAACATAATTCTGTATTTACACGTTAAATGAATGTTCTAGGACATGGACGGGGGATGTCGTCATCTACGAAGCCAGCCCGTTGGCTGGAAATTGCAGTTGCAGTCGATCAAACCGTAATTGCATTTCACGGCCATGATAGAGTTGAGCAGTACGTCCTCGCGCTAATGAACATTGTAAGTGCGAAGTATCAACGATATTGTAACTCTTATTTTGCCTACATTTACTGCGTTTGCCCCTGAACTTTTGATGAGTTTTCAAATTTAATCGCCTTACAACAATAAATGTCGTCCTAAACCAGGTTAAAGGATTAAAACTTAAATAGCTTTTCGAACAAACTCGGGCAAACATCAGAAACATTCTCTTAACTTGGTCGTAATGTTTGTTTTAAGGTGAGCGCTATTTATCAGGACTCATCCCTAGAAGCAAACATGCAGCTTGTTATAACCCGCTTGCTTTTGTATAAAAATAAGAAGCAATCGGTAATACGTCCTGGGAACGCAAAAAAGTCGCTGGAGAACGTTAACGCCTGGAACAGAAGATTGCACGTGTCTATGGCACCCGGAGAAAATCATCATGATGTGGGTATTTGGCTAACCCGATCAGACATAGGGGGTCCTTCAGGATATGCTCCAGTTGGAGGAGCTTGCGATCCCAAACGTAGCTGCGCGTTGAATAGGGATGAAGGACTTACCAGTGCGTTTATCATAGCACACGAAATGGCGCATATGTAAGACAACTTTATATTTAGAAATGCTATTTGTTTAATAAAGACCAGGAAGGATTTTCAGTGACGGTCTATTTTTGCTACTAAGTGTTAACAGTAACGCTAAAATAAATTGATGATTGATTAATATCTACGGTACAGAAGGGATGCGTGTTAGATCAATACACCATGCAGGTGAAATCGTTAATTACATTAGTGTTTGGCCTTAGTAAAAAAATGGCCAGTAATTAATGGTTAAATTTAAAGGTGTTCAAAAATAAGTAACTCCGCTAAATAAATTTCAATATAAATTTGTAGGGAATTGCTAAAACTTAAGGTTAAAACTTTTCGCCGTATATTGCTTTGTTTAACTTCAACATTATTTATAATGCAATTTTAAATTTAAGCTTCTGAGGTATTCCATTAAGATATTATTGAATATTTTGCGTATTAAGTGAAGGTATTGTGTCGATAGCAATCCTTATTTGTCCTAGGTATAAAAGCAAGGTAGTGTATGTATAGTTACAGCGTAGGTTCATGGGAACGTTATAGTTCAGGTGGAAGGCAAGGGCTGTAAACTGTCACTTATGCTACTTATTGTATCTATTTAACAATCATCGGAAGATTCTGAATAAGGTATGAAAATAAATGGTGTATCGTTAATAATATTCCATATCTGGACAATCTGAGCAGTATATTCTTTGAGACTTTCGCGGTTTCTCGATCTGTCAATATTACAATTTACTTTCTTCTTAGACCGCGTCGTCATTTGGGAACTACACCCAGCATTATCAGGTAAGGCCCGACCTGTCTGCCTTTACAAGCATTTGCTCTAGAAGTTTGAGCCATATTTGTTCCTAGGCCCTGCCTGCCTAAACAGGGCCGTGTGCTTATATTAACACTGAGTGTTATATTCACTCTGAAGATGCAAGCTGCAATGTCTTGCGAAACGTTAGTTTGTATGGGTTCACAAACAGCTAACAGGCATAAGCCGATTAAGTATTATTGTCCTGGCAAACAAAATACACCAAGATCAAATCCTTGTCCGCCCCAAGGTTTGATTAATATAAGCACACGGCCCTGTTTAGGCAGGCAGGGCCTACGAACAAATATGGCTCAAACTTGTAGAGCAAATGCTTGTAAAGGCAGACAAGCTACTACAGGTTGGGCCTTATCAGATAATGCTGGGTGTAGTTCCCAAATGACGACGCGGTCTACGCCGAAAGTAAATTGTAATATTGACAATCTGAGCAGAGTTTATATTTATTAATAATAAAAGCAAGAGCAAGCAGGTAATATAAATATATCTAATGGTCAAAAATATGTAAAGAAACTTTTATTATATAAATATGTGGGTTGTCCGATAAACGAAAGGAAAGATGATAGGGAAGTGACAAATATTAGGATAGAGGGAGCTAGTAGTCATTTTGGCGCGGAAATTTAAACGTTTAAAGTAGTGGTGTAAAGAAAATAAAATATGAAATGTAGCTGTATTTGAAGATCTTATGTACCAGAAGACAAAAACAGTTTGCAAGACTATAGAAGAGTAGAAAACGAAAGAAAAATAATTCATACAATTAAAAAAAGTAAAATCGTCTCTATGGACCCCTAATGGGAAATTAGAAATACTATCTATTAAGACTTACACTGACTGCATAGATGTAGGGAATATAGGAGAGAATATCATAGTTGCACAATATTAAGAATGGACGAATACTACCACTGAAACAATATTCAAAATTTCAAGAGATACTGAACTTCCATTAAAAGATGCTAGCAAAGGAAGATTATTGAATTTTGCTGTATCAGTAGTACAGTTTTGCTAAGTAAACATGATTTGTATATACTTAAAGAAAAAGTTTGTCATTCTGGACTGTCCCGATGAACAAGCTGTACATCAAAATAATTATGTTATTTGTTTATGTAGCGGTTGCAAATGAATAGTGATAGACCTCATTGATTTTATTTATATATTTATTATAATGATTGGGAGCGTTGTTTTATATAACATATTAGTTAGTGTTAGTTTGTGTAAAATAGCACTACGCGTGTCAATATTGCTATCCTAAATGAGCCACACTGTGTATTTTTACATAATTCGATTCTTATTTAAAAGCTTTATTTCAACGATATGTAATACATTGTGCACGTTTATTTGATACATTCCCGTTTAAGAACAAAATGAGACTTGTAAAATATTGTCCCAAAAAATATAGAAGAATAAGGGTAGGTAATTAATTATGATGAATGGAAGTAAATTTATGTATATTGCTGAAAGTATCCACTACTCTTTTACGCATAACTTTGTCAAATATAATCTAGAGTAACTAATTATACAACGCTGAATTCAGAATTTAAGGGTTACTGAAATTATAAAAAATCATACAAAGTATTCTATTTACGATTGCACAGTCGATGTTATTTTAAATATAATAACAATGCTGCATATAGGGACCAATTATTATTAAGAAAAGTAAATCGAAAATAAAATACTTGAGGTGCGCCATTATCTATTTCTGTGCTACACAATATAACGCGCTAAAATTTTCACTCCATATTAAGAACTATTTAGCAATTGTAGATTGCTTTACATATTAACACAGTATTTATGTTTCCCGATTCAAAAATATGTAGCTGCGTGTATGTATTCTGACAATCATTAATTAACACCATCAGATCTTTGAAATTGAATCTCAGATGACCTTTAAGGTTTACATATATAATAAGTTCCTGCGCATAGAGATAGGCTAACGAAGTTTACTCAGCGACTCTCGCAGCCCTCATCTTAAGGAATATAATTTCTGTTCATAGTTAGAGACGGGCTAAATTGACAATAGGGTTGAATTTACGAAGCAAGGAAATAAATGGTAATTTGGACGGGACGGTCCTCAAGACTTCATTGTTACGACGATGTTTGTTGAAAATGCTGGTAAACATTGTAATCTAACTTGTTATGGTTTTGTTATTCGAGAATTTATAATTTTTTATGAATAAGGAATGTAGGAAATTTGTTTTAATTTGCAGATGGTGCATTTACTAGTCATTTTAAGTAAAACAAAAATAAGGTAATGAACATACCGTCAGGTTACAATTTTAATCATTACAGTTTGGGATTAAGTCACGATGGTGATAAAAAGTTAGGCAATGACTGTGGAGATGAAGCCTTAGACGGAAGCGTAATGGCTCCAATGGTTGCAGCAACGTTTCACAAATTTACTTGGTCAGAATGTTCTAGGAACGAATTCAAGACAAAATCGAGGTATCCAGCTAAACGAATTCTATCAAACCTATACTTAGCTCAATTTGACCTTTTCAGTAAGTGGACCTGTTTGCAAAATCCGCCACCTGGGATGGGAGAGACCGTATTAAATGCTACCATAGACGCCGCTTTCAGCATGGACGAGCAATGTCGCATGGAGTTCGGAGAAGGGTATGATGGATTTATGCGCAAACTACCTGAACCCACTGGGAATATATTGATTAATTAAACTTGAACATGAATGACTTGGCTGTGACACTGTTAACAGTGTTATTGAAATTATGTAGAACAGAGTTATTTGTTTCAGATTTCAGCTTTGCAGAGCTTTCGATATCATTGAACCCTGTTCGCATTTGTGGTGTGGTCACGTAAAATCCCCGTTAGTTTGCAAAACTAAGAAAGGGCCTCCACTGGAAGGAACGGAGTGTGGCTTTGACAAGGTAATTATTTTGCAGTGTAAAATGTTTAAATATAAGTTGGAACTTTAATTTAATATAAATATAATAATACATGTTACAAGTTAATACACAACATTATTCGAAAGGTGATATCTTACGCTTTTTATATTTGTTTAACTAACTACCATATACTATACACTGTTACATACTAAGACAATTATTTTATAACAAAAATAATATTGGCAGCTAGCTTTAAATATATAACCATTTCCTCTACCCTAATTGAATACTACTTAAATAATTAATTTCCGTCCCAATACAAGGAAAGCTTTTTTCGAATACGTTAAGATCGGTCAGTAGGCGTCACGTCAGTATGTAATTCATTTGGATGTTTTTCCATTTACCTTTTTGGGATTCATAAAAAACCGTTCGTAAATTTAACAGTATTTTGCTTTTGATCCATTCCGGGTTTCTGGCATAATTTATAGCGTAAGCTAGTGAACAATTCAATATTTTGATTTTAGACTTCCTTAGCTATTTGTTTATTATGTAGTAGTTAAAGCAACGATAACATTATTCACTACTGCCTAACTTGTGGACTCTCAGCGATGTGGACTCTCAGCGAACGTTTAATTTTTAATTATAACAGTTGAACTTGAACCGTATGTTGACAAAATATGTTCCAGCGATTTTTTCACATGTGACATTGGCTAAAGAATTTCAGCGACATATTCGTTGATTTCTAACTTGATTCAGTTTTAAACTTATGTTTTATTAGACTTTAGACATTTTATTTTCTTAAAAATTGTACACAATATACACCTTTGATATTTTCCTAATTTCGAAACTTTTGAATACCATTTCTGAAAGGCTAGGGTGGCCCAGTGATAAGATAGCCAAGATTTTGATGTAATAGTCCAAACGCTTTCCGGTTCGAATCACTTCAGGGGTCGGAAATTTTTCTAATTCCCTGATTGGTCGGTACTAGGTCCCGGTCTTCATTTGCCATTGGGAATCAAATTAATGGCACTCTTCATATTACCGTCGCATTAGAGGAATAAGAAGACCATAAACAAGAACATCCACACACCAGGCAAGTCAAGCACGGTTTCGCACCAACATGGTAACCCGTACAGTCGGGCCCTGTTGTGCATATCACAAGCAATACAAATGACGATCAGGATTATGATGATGATGACGATGATGATGAATAATATTTCTTCCGTATTTTTGATGAATTATGTAATGCGAATTATATGATGATATACATTTCTTATAGCAGAACTTTGTAATTTTTACTTCTATTATACATTATACAATACTGGCAACTGCAAAAAAACCCCTAATAAAAGTACACGGTGCTTGATTGGGCTGTAAGCAGTCATGTAGCACTCTAATATGTGGAGTGTAATTGATAATATGATCTGGAATTATTGGATCTAAATCCATATGGCAACCATTTTCTATTTCGTAAATCATGAGTAATTCATCGTTTGTCAGATTAGGCTGCATCAAACAATTAAACCAACGATAAGCTGCCTCTACTGGATGAATCTGCTCTTTATGATGACTGTCTTAGTTAATCGTCGTCGTATCTATTTATAATTATTAAATAATTTGCCAAGTAATCTATAAATTTCAGTACCTAAGCATTGAACTGTATAGTTATTTTTATATTTAACACTTCAGAGTGAGTCCAGATTTCTAGCTTATATTTTCAAATTTTCATTGGCTGCTCTAGAATGGAAATAGAGTTGCAAGATCCACTTGATCGCATGCTAATCGTTGCTCACCCATTTTGTTTAATACTGTTTTAATATTTCTTAGTGGTGTGGGGGTAGCTCAGTTGGTAGAACGCTCGCTTTCTGTGTAAAACGGCGATTCTGGCTTGGGTCCGAAACCTAACCATTACTACGCAGATTTATAAAAATCTTATCTGCAATCCACCACAGAAAATTTACCAATCCGGCTTGCAACAGTGGGATCTCAATGCTAAAAACTTTCTATGGAATTTCTGTCGTTCGGATTCGACCTTAAACTGTAGGTCCCCCGTGTTTCTACCTTAGCGCTGAGGAGAAACACGTGGCAGAGAAGTGGCCGATGCCCAGCAGTGGGACTAAAAGGCTGGCAATGATGATGATTTCTTAGTGTCCGTGGCTTCGTTGTTCGGAAATTGTTGTTACGGTTCCTTTTCGTTTTCTGTTGATGCCATGAGTTTATCAAGCGTTATTATTAGTCTCTGTAGTTCTACATCTGTTATGCCATATTATGAAAATGTTAAGCACAAGTACACACTTCATATTTTTGAATTAGTATTTTTCACAGATGTACCCTCAACGAATAGTTTTTGAAATAATAATTCTTCACTGGCTTTTTCAGTATAATATAAAGTGCCATTGTGTTGTTTTGATTACAAATATTCGCAAAAACCAGAATACTATGTTTACGATCGCAGTAATTCAAATGTTAGTCATTTTTGCAAATTGGAAAGCAGTATGTTTTTGGAATGTGTAAATGCAGTGGGGGTTTTTTTTAGAATTGAACTATATATTTTAATGCAAAGTAAGATAAGCGCATATGCAAGTTTAATAATCACAATCCAACTAGACTGTGCTAACTGTGGATGTTCTATCGTAGAAGGGCGTTCTATAAATATCTGCAAGGTTTGCAGCGGGAAAATGTCAGTGCTCATGTTACATTTTCTGTATTTTTCTTCTCTATATATTTTGTTGTTATAGTCGATGCTTCTATAAATCTATACAATGCAGTATAAACATTAAAATGTGATAGATAAATTTTGATACACTCATAGTTTATTTATTCGCTTCAACTTTCTGTATTGTTCTGTAGAAAAGTATTTTTATGAGTTTAATTGACGCTCTTAAGGAAATCTAAGAACATTTTTATCTAAACAAGTGGGTACTACAAACATTTATTACTGTAGGGCATAATTCGTTCGATATTCACTTGATATGTATATTTACATCAACCTTCGTATAAATTACCAATTTTGTAGATTGACGTAAACAACTTTAATTTTTCATTGATTAAACCCCTTGAGCAATCGTGCGCAATTTCCTATTTTCCATAAACAAGTCTAAAATCGACGAAAACAACTTCCCGCTGTCAGGAAACAGGGTTTAATTGGCCGTTCTTAGCTTTAACTTAATTGGTAGTATAAATTGCTTTATCCCCTACCAATATTGAAATTCTTTAGTGGTGCATAAACGGATATTGCGAGCCAGTGGACAAGCTGAGATTTGGGGTTCCTCCGGTCTTGCATAATCCTCAGGATGGCGGGTGGGGTGAGTGGAGTCCTTGGGGATCATGTTCCAGGTCATGCGGAAGAGGAGTACAATTTCGGACTCGCCTCTGCGATAATCCACCGTAAGATATGAAAGATGACTTTTAAAAACGCCACTGACGAGATGATTGTGTTTAGACCGTCCTATGGGGGTAACGAATGCTCGGGAGCGACAGAAGAATGGGAAATTTGTAACATTAATTCCTGTCCCGAACCAGTTGCTGATTTGAGAGCGCAGCAATGTCAGAATATCCTGAGCTTTCTGAAAATAAAAGATCAGCGGTCTAATATGACATGGCTGCCTTATGAAAGTGATCCGAGTAAGTATATCTAAAATTTTAATATTTTTTTTAGAAATACTTTGTTAATTTAGGAATTGTATTTGTGGAAAATAGACTCTTTCAGATATGAAAATTATATTCAGTTAATATGTATATTTTCGTGGTAGTTGTTAAATTGCAGTATTTATTTGTAAGGTACTTGTAAGTTTCTCATATATTTTAAAATTTGTGCCAACATAAGCTGTTTTCTCTATTTTGTCGTCTTTCGCAACTCCACTTACTGCGGCTTAGTACAATTCGTGTTATACATTCGTCAACAAACTAAGACGCTACACCCTCGGAAAGAAAAAATTGCCTATCCGGAAATTCAAACTGAGTACTTTTTGTATAAGGACTTAAGCCAAAGGCTGCGTTCATTACTATACGTCCTGCTCTAGAGTTACTTTTCTGTGACATAAAATCCTAAACCTTAATAAATCTTGAGTATTCCTAATAAAATACAAAGGACACATATATTTACGGGTTAACCCAAATATTTAAGGTTCTGGTATAACTTGTTTAAATCAATTTCAGTTTGAATAGGTACTATTGAAAATGATTTGCAGACGTTATACATATATTCAAAACAGTCTCTTGCGGTATTCGAATTTAATCATCTTTTATTTAGTATATTTGTATATTTTTAGCCGAAATGAAATGTCAATTAATATGTATGAGCAAAGAGACGAGGGAATTATTTGTAACGGGAGAAAATCTAATCGATGGCACCCCTTGCTCGTATGAAAATATCAGCGACATTTGCATACAGGTAAAATATATAATTCTATTTAAAAAATTAAATTCTTTTAATTACTTCTCAGGGAGTTTGTCAACCTTTAGGTTGCGACGGCCAATTATATTCCAAAGTAAAGGAAGATGCTTGCGGAATCTGCGGAGGAAATGATTCCGAGTGCTCAAACGTTATATCCGTCTACCGGAAGCGAATTAAAAAGGGTCGGTGCAGAGTGTATTAACTATGAATTTAATAAAATGAATCTTCGTTCCTCAGAAGTAAGCAGAGTTGCAGTGATACCCCGACTTGCCAGGCACATCGTAGTGGAAGCAAATATAAGCATGTCGTTTATTGACAATCCAACGGCTGCTTTTATATTAAAGAATAGAATGAAAAAGAAGTACTCCATACCAATTCCAAGCTCTGGTGTACATGCGGAAATTATAGAAGGCACTAAATTTTATTACAAAAAGATTAAGGGTAATCATAGACTCTGGGCTAATGGACCATTGCTGGTTGAAATGGTGGTTTTGGTAAGATTATTATTATAAAGATAAAGATTAGTGTTAAATGGATGATGCTTCCTCGCTGCCACAGAAGCTTACAACCACATTAAAGCTAATCGACTAATTATAAAGTTTACTCAGTCAATTTATATAAGTTACTACACCGCAAGCTCATGGTCCGATTAAATTAAATTAAAACTTTCCACTTGTTCAGCGTTTCATGTTATGTAAATATATTAAAATAAATTAGCAATTTGCTCGGAATTTATAAAGCGTTTCAAATTCTAAATGTTTTGAACTTATTACGTTGTTTGTCATTAAGAATAGGCTAATTTGAAACAAAAATAAACGTACCAAATTTTTAGCTTTATACACCCAAAAGTGAAGTCAATATGGGCCTAAATGTATCTCTTCGTACTGATTACTACGTTCGCAAGAATTCACTGAATGTATCCAGTCGTTTCAATTGGGTGTTAGGTGGCTGGGGTCCATGTTCTGCGAGCTGTGGTGGAGGTCGTCGCCAGAAAACCATTGCTTGCTGGGATGTACAAAATAACAAAATTGTTCGCCGAAAATTTTGCTCGCTAACTCTTAAACCTACTTTACCTACAGAAACATGTAATATTTATAGGTATGCAAGATTTGTTTTGCCCTGATGTATTAATTCAGTTGTTGCATGTTGCAGTTGCAATTTTCATTGGATAACTGGAGAATGGGAGCCTTGTAGTGTAACTTGTGGATCTTATGGTACTCAGTCCAGAGAACTTTATTGTGTTCCACAGTCAGTAATAAATGTCATTCCAAACGCAAACAATGGTACCAAATTGGACAAACCTTGGAGGTTTATGGTTAGTCCGACGAAATGTGCTGGACTTCGACCGATTAGTGTTAGACCTTGCTATCGAATTCCGTGTCCGTCTTATTGGGAGTACGGAGAATGGTCTCAGGTATATATTCACTATTGATGTTTTTGTAAATTAAATGTGGTGGCACTAACCGTATCATTGAATGGGGTTGACAAATTTATTAAAGGTTTTTAACGGTTCTAAAGATTACGGCAGATCTAATATTTGATATTCAGTTTGAGAAAAAAAACACTGAAACAATAACAATAATGAATGCGAGCAACTTATCTTAAGAAGTGTTGTCTAATGATATTATCTAGAACCAGGGTCGAAAGTAATCAGGGTTCTAGCAAGTGTGTATAGTGGCAGAATAGCTTTTAGCGCCTAAGATTTTGCACAGAAACCTGAATAGTGCCCACTAGTGCTAAAATAAGGAATAATAGAAGATCCGGTCAGTTACGTTTCTTTGTAATCTAGTAATTTAAATATTATTATAAATTTTCACAGATATTAAAAATATATGTTATAGTAAAAGTAATTCAGCTTCAAACAACGAGCATTTTGGGAAAACAGAACAAGATGGCTGATATCCGAATCACGCGCAATTAACATTAACTTAATTTTTTTCCTTGGGGCAATCTATTTACAAAACTATACCACAATTGTCAACCTAAAGTTAATAACAGAGATATTTGTGTTTGAAATGACGAGTGTAACTATTCCAAAGATTTTTTAAATGTACCTAAGTATGTCGTTTACTATTAATTTTAGGTCGGTAGAAAAAATTTACGTACGAAGTTTTGCAATTTACTTACATGATGAATCTCAAACGAAAATCCAGCAGCTGTTTGCTTGTACATAGGACGCTAGCTCGTATATCGAGTTTCTTGCGGTCGTTATAGAGCAACGAGTGAATATTAAACATTACTGTAAAACTGGAAAACTCCAACATAAACTTAGTAAATTTTCAAAACTGTGTACCATGATAACACCTGAAGTCGTACTACTGTGTTTGAATGATGGTTGTTGAAACGTATCAAAAATTTACGTGAGGATATTCAAGAAGATAAAAGCCGTCCGTCGACTCTCGAAATGCAAATTCGGTTCATGAATTTGTGCCAAAAAATCGCCAAATGGCTTTCCCAATGACTAGTAGATCGGCAGATAAGGATGGAAAAGGGGAAGATCTGTGCAAAGGACATCCCGCGCGGTTTTAAGCATCATCAAAATAATGAGAAAAATGCATTGCGCGCTTATTATGTTTGACTTGTCATGACAATGCTAATTTTTTTGACTGCATTGCGTTAGTGGTGAGCCTTGGGCAATACGATCCTGAGACAAAACGCCAGAGCATGCAATGGGTTGGAAAATCATCACCAAGATCAAAAGAGTTTTGTTCCCAAAAATTCAAAATCAAAATCATGCTGAATACATTTTTCGATAAACAAACATTAATTAGTACATTATACATTAAATGAATGAATTTATTATTGCAGAATTTTTGATGGCGACCATTTCGAGAACAGTGTTGGTTCTTATTGCATGGCAATGCAACTTCCAATTCTGCACTGATTGTGAAGTTGGGAAACACGGGGTATTTGAGATTAATTATTTACGCTAGTCACCTGACGTGGCATGAACAGCTTTTTTCTTCTTTTTTTCATGTGAAAACTGTTCTCAAACGTAAACAATTGCAGGAAATAGAAGAAACTAGGTAAAATGTTTCCCTCGGACGGGTTTGCTTTGTTGTGATGTGAATTAGCTTAAGAAAATAATGGTGTATTACTGCAAAAAATTCTATGTATTTTGCGTTTAAACTATGGTTATCTGCCCAAAGTTCTTATTGTTTGAAACTGAACTTATTTTACCAAAATACATTTTATATATAATGAAATTTAACAAATCTCCCTGAATTTAAAACAACCAGTGTATATCGCATTGTAGTTTTGTACGCTATATACAAAATTTGCATATATTTTCCATAAAATAAATCCGCTGTTGCTTCTAAACATCTTTGCGTCCAGGTGTACCCTCAAAGGTCCTGCTTGTCATTTTTCAGGCAAGGGAAAGGCAAAGTGTTGTTCTCAATATACCTTTGTAATTTAATTACAAATTTAGGTAGAAGTTACGTGGAGTTTCACAAACGGGGATATTTCTTCCAAACTGTCGTAGCTTTTTGGTTCTCGGGACAATTTTTAATATTTCCCAAAAATTTAGGCGGAATGAATCTACAAAATAAATTACTTGGAATATAGTGATACTGTTTAATGTTCTTAGAAACGTTAATGTCACTACGAGGAATAATGTTAGTTCTAATTAGGCGTGAAAAAATATTTCTCACAAAAGCAATACCTATTAAGAACGCCTTCTGTAAATGCAAAACTTACCATTTCCTGCTACTGACTCGCATGAAGAAAATATCATGCACTGTCGAGAGCAAATGTAATGTTTTTGCAAAACGTAGTATCGAAAGTATTAGTTTAAGGAAAATGTCTCTTAAAATTTTCTTTAGGGGAGTTTCCGTTCGAAATAAATTGAGGGTTTCTACACTGGCATATTGCGTTAAATTTCTTAACCACGATATTTGTTTTCTTAGGATACGTTTGCGTATATTATTTTATATATTATATATCAGTCAGAGCTAGGATGATTCGGTAGTAAGAGGGTCAGGCTTTGGATGTAACAGTCTAAACGCTTCCCGGTTTGGACCACCCCAAGGGTCGGAGAATTTTTCTGATTCCTTGGATGGTCGGTACTGGGTCGTGGTCTCTATTTGTCATTGGTGATTAAATTAATGGTACTCCTCATGCTACGGCCGTACTAGAGGAGTAACAAAACCATACACAATATTTTGAACATCATGACGAAGATATTTTGATTTTTGTTAGAATCATTTGGTATGTGATGTACATATCCATGCGATTCTGATCATTCGTTTATAAGATTGAATTTCGAAACCAAACGTTTCACTGTATCTTCTTATATTACATTTATTAATAAATACTTAAATATATATAAAAACACAAATACTACATTTGTTATAGATTTGCGGCTAATAGATAGTAATAAACTAATAAAAAAAAACGATCAATATACCTACAATATAACGTTCTGCAGAACGTAACGAGTTAGCTGATTAATAGTTCCAGCTTGCTAAAAAATAATAGTTCTGAAATTCAACCCAATAAAGAGACAACAAGACAACGTTAAGGTAAAGGAGAAGCAGCTGATTTGTATCGATGCTTGTCGTTGGTGACAGCGGCATAAAAGATGTCCATATGTAACTACTAATCGTATCATTACTTAGGTCTTTGGTTGTGCTATACATTTAGTTCCATCTAAAAAGAGGGCAGCCAGTACGAGCTTAGAGTTATATCATTTGCCCTAATTAAAATCTATTATACATTAAAAAAAAGGCAAGAGGTCACCGCGTTAGACTTTTATGCTGAAGGGGGTTGCCAGCACCGGAACATCGAATTTTTAACGGCCATGCTCCCTCGTAAGGCAATGCGAAACCAGTCAAATATTCTGTGTAGAAAATCTTGTGTGAAGCAGAAGTGCTTATACTTTCTGTGGTTCGTAGCACATGTTATGCTGTAGATCCTCTGTGTCTGTGTAGTTTAAAACGCGCCACATAGGCATAGGAGAGAAGATCGCTACATGGCGTAAGAGGCAAAGTACTCAAAGAGGAAGATATTTAAAATGTTTTTTTATGCAAGGGAAAATTATTTTTGGCGATAGTTGTAAACAATTGCAAACTTTCGAACACGAGACAATTTTTAAAATAATATATATATTTGCTGTAGAAATCCTGATATTATTTTAGAAGTGGTATTAACGTGTTCACTTAGTATAACGTGTTATTTATCCAAAACGTACTTGATGTTCATTTACTACATCAAAACAATGTTGATAAGAGAAAATATTTTGAGTATTCAAACTCAAGCTCCCAGTTCAGCAGTACATATGTGTCTGTTTATAGCACAATAATATAAACTGGTTGATGTCCAATGGTCTCATAATATACACACAATACGCACAATAATATAGGAAATGTTGCTGATACCCAAAAATATGTGTTGAAATTGATTCCTGCTTTATCGAACTTACCACTAATAGTACAAAAATGCCCATTGCGACAAAGTGTTGATCATTTTAGGATGCTATTTAGCATTTTAATACCTCCTCCGTAAAGTAGATGTAGTATTTGAAAAACTTTAATTAGTGTCAAATTTGTGACAACTTAGTGTCATTAATAAAGGTCCCAGGCGTAAGCTTTGCTTTACAACTAATAAATGTTTGGGCTTACCTGCTAATTCATGCTTTCAGTGTTCTGCTTCATGCGGTTCAGGAATGTCAACAAGAAGTACCCACTGCCCACCACCGGAGGGAGAAACCTTTTACACATGTGGTATCCATCCGTCAATGCAACGAAGAGTATGTAGAGGTGCATACACAAGAAGTAACAACCCGCTTTGTAAAGGAAGAAAGAGAAAACGTTGCTCAGAGGACAAATCAAAGTACTGCTCCCTACCAACATTATCGAAATATTGCAAGTTGAGAAGTTTTAAACGACTTTGTTGCAAATCGTGTTCAACCTTTACTCTTTATCCGTTTAGTGCGTAGCTTGGTTTATGATTTTACTACACATATTTCTAATGCTGGTGAATTTTATAATTGGTTGAATTATACAGATAACCTATATTTAATATATAATATAATTTTTATATAATATGTGATTAACAAATGAATATGTTTGCAAAATCTGTTTAGTTTGATTGGGGTAATTTGTATGCTGCTTATCTTTATTTATGCATTTTATTGCGATGAAAAACGCTGTACGCAAGGTACAGCCGGTACGTAACATGACAGCTGCGACATGCCTTGTAGCACTCACAGCCAATATTAATTTGAATAATTTTTGATCGCTTGTTGTATACGCGTGTACCCAATGTATTATTATGTTGAATAATTTCAAAATACTAAAATTTTTCAAAATTCATGGAAACGAAGTATTAAATAAGTACAAACTCTTTATTAGGAGTGCCTACTTCATGTATAACAAAATATTTATAGTTGTTGAAAGTGTGTAGGTAATATAGCTACCTAAAGTAGTGTCTTATTAATTTGCTATCTACATTTGTTCGTTGTGTTATATCTAAGTACTTTACATCGAACAACCTTATCGCAATTAAACAATTGAGTATTTCGACAATAAAATTCATCTTATCTATTTTTGTACATACCTCATCAATGGCTTTAGTTAATTGATAACAAATGCGATAGGTAGCATATCGTCGATCAAATATCAAATTAATCGGCGAATGACGCTGCTTGAAAACGCAGTATTTGTAGAGAAAGCAGCGTAGGGAAAACTCTACAAGTGCTGTTCCTGTATTTCTTTTTAAATTTTAGTGCTATTGTAGTTTAGTTGTGAAAGTGAAAATTGGATAATGTGGAAATTTATTATTATACTATTTTTAAGTGTTATTGTAGTGGTGAAATCCAATAAGGTAAGCTTATCATTTAAAGAAATGTGATGACTATTGTATTAATTTCATGATTTACTTGTAGGCGTTTGTGGATCATTGTAACGCAAAAAGGCAGGATACTCTTTTTAACTTGGATACACATGTTCCGAATGAATTTCCCGTGCACAGCTACATAAATCAAGCAAATAAAGTAAGCATAAGTTTCTTAAATCTACAATCATATCAAAGATAGTTTTCACAATTTACATATAAATCGGCATGTTTATAAAATAGGAATAAATTTAGAAAAAATTTCATTCTTTTATAAACGGTGAGGCGGCAGAACTGGCGCCTGTAGTGGGGACACTATTATAATTTGTACACCATATATTGCGGCGTAGAAAGGGGACAGTTAACATTAAATAATTAGCTGAAATGTTTTTATGCGCGTTAAACGTCAGGTGTAATAAAAAATGCATTCAAAAATTACGGAATGACGTATAATCTCTTATAATATCTATATAAGGAATTAAATGAAATCTTAAGTATTTATTGTTACGTGATAAGCAAGTCAAATGTAGCTACAAACAAATGTAAAACTATTTAAAAATTAATTTTCTTTATCAGAGCGTGACATATATTCATCCTCCTTTATTTGTCTGGTTTGCAGTCAAAGCCGATTTTACTTTGATTGTCATTCATCAGCTTCAGTATCATTGTCTATCCACATATAATCGCCTTTAATGCCGACCAAATTGTTAGATATGGCATGTTTTTCTGAAGATTTAATGATTGTTTCTGATTCCATCTCACCTCACTATCCATTCATGTATTATTTCCATAGAAGCATGGCACATTTGCCTCTCTCTTGTAAACGTTTTTTTCCCTCTAACATCTACGTATTCCATTATATGCTCAAATTTTCATTGAAGAATTTGTTTATACAACCTTCTAAGGGTTGGACTAATGAGGTAAATCCACTTGGAATTACTGCCATGTCGGAGTTCATTTCTTCAGCAATTTCTTTCGTCTTATTCGATAAATGGTGTTTAAATCTAAACTAAGACTTTTATGATTTTTAAGGTTTCGGGTCGCTTTTTGCAAAGCTATATACAGCCTGTTTCAGAGTAAGCGCCTTATTTTTTTTTAGCCACACTTTGGGTACTACTTTCAAAATATTTGGCAGTAATATCTTTCAGGACATTCTCTACACGATGGTGATATCAGATTTTCAATTGGACGAATTATTTCAAAATGGCGACATTCAACTTTTTTTTTAAATGGAATGCCATCATTTTTTTTATTATTGAGATCCTAAAAACATTCCTTTTACGATAGTATTTCGTTTTTCTTAAAAATTCATTTCTTTCCCTATCAAAAAGCAAACTAACATTTTAATCTACTTTCTGACACTCAAAATTAAAAATTTAGATCAAATAAAAATTAGGTATTTACAAATAATGCTCGAA
>JABXWE010038319.1:0-14507 GCA_014611495.1 Limonius californicus
TTTAAGGTTAAAGCAAAATTTGGTCTTTTTAAGGTTACAGTAAGTTCTAAGACCATTCTAAGTTTAGAGCAGACTCTGACCATTTTAAGGTTAAAGCAGACTTTGGTCATTTTACGGTTAAAGCAGACTTTGGTCATTTTAAGGTTAAAGTAGGCTCTGCCAATTTTAAGGTTAAAGCAGACTTTGGCAATTTTAAGGTTAGAGCAGACTCTGACCATTTTAAAGTTAAAGCAGACTCTGGCCATGTTCAGGTTAAAGTAGGCTTTGACCATTTTAAGGTTAAAGCAGACTTTGGTCATTTTAAGGTTACAGTAAATTCTGACCATTCTAAGTTTAGAGCAGACTCTGACCATTTTAAGGTTAAAGCAGAGTTTGGTCATTTTAAGGATAAAGTAGACTCTGGCCATTTTAAGGTTAAAGCAGACTTTGGTCATTTTAAGGTTAGAGCAGACTCTGGCCATTTTAAGGTTAAAGCAGACTTTGGTCATTTTAAGGTTAAAGTAGACTCTGGCCATTATAAGGTTAAAGTAGACTCTGGTCGTTTTAAGGTTAAAGCACACTTTGGTCATTTTAAGGTTAAAGTAGGCTCTGACAATTTTAAGGTTAACGCCGACTCTGGCCATTTTAAGGTTAAAGTAGGCTCTGACAATTTTAAGGTTAAAGTAGATTTACCATTTTAAAGTTAAAACAGACTCTGACCGTTTTATGTAAAACGCAGATTCTGCTCATTTTATGGTTTCAGCAGGACCACCATTTTAAGCCCAAAGTAGATCTTGCTCATTGTATGCTTAATGTTAAAGCAGAAGAACCAAAGTAAAGGGTAGGAGAATAAAGAAGAAAATATGGAAATAATAATGAAGACAATAGAATAATTGTTGAAGCATCAAACAAGGGTTTATGAATGAGAAGAATCCAGAAAACCCAAGGATGATATTAAAATCTAGAATGTTAAATTGGAACTACAAAGGATGATAAACAAAGATATTGGGGGAAAAAAGGTTTTTATGAAGAAATAAATAGAAACAAATTGAGAAACTTATAGCAGAAAAGCAATTAGAAATCAAAAAGTGAAGGAAAGGATAGAAGAAAATAGTAAATAATGAAATAATAGAAATATCCAAGCAAGATTGGATTTACTGGAGACAGTGGTTTAAGTACACAAACATTCAGATAAATCGCTTATCACCAAAGGTTTAGAAAAGCTACATATGGTTTTGCCCTTAGCTTAAACTCATAAGTAAGTTTGATTACGATTAAATAATAAATCTCTGAAGATAAGCTCTACCAAGTCAGCAATGCAATTCATTAATGTCCATTTTGCCTTTTTCCCAAAATCAAGACTGGAATATTAGAAGTCAACAGACTTCTTTTGTTGACTTTTTTACCAACTTAACAATGGAATTAAGGAAGTCATTAGGCTTGCAATTTCATTCATTTAGTCAGAAATAAAACAGCGGAAGTCATTAGGCTTCCACTGTTGACTTCTTCACCTTTTCAACAAAGGGAATTAAGGAGGTTATACAGCTTCCATTGTTAACTTCACTTATCTAAGCAACAATGGAACTAAGAAAATAATTAGTTTCCATTATTAGCTTAATTCAACTAGTCAAAAATGGATAATGAAAGCCATAGGCTTCCATCATTTACTCCTTCGAGGAACAATAAAAGTAATTAATTTTAGAATTTGTACTGACATTGTGTTTGCCTATAATTTAAAAGTCAATAGGTCTACAAAGTTTGTTGTTTAACTAATTTTCTTGCAAAGTTTAAGTGTTTTATTAGTTTTGGTAGTGATAAATATTTAATTTCTTATGAGTTAATGATTTTCTTATGTTTGGTTAGTCCATAAGAAAATTTGGTATTTAAAGTATATTTGTATCTGCAAAAAATGCTAACGTATTGGTCCGAGCTTGTTCAGTCAAACACCCTGAATACAGAGTTTGGTATTCAACTTAAAAGTTGCAGTTAAATTGTATGTTTAATGATTGTCAAAATAAACTCTGTATGTATAGCTGTTGTTTTTACTTCTTACACACTGCAATCTATTTCCTGATCTGCCTGTAGAATAAAATTTGGAACAGTTAATATGTACATGGTGTTCTATAATTTGATGGGTTTCTAGTACTTTCTTATTTTATACTGTATATTTTTTTGTGGGTACTTCTATTGTTTTTCTACAGATTCAAATTAATGCCCAGGAAGTTGAATGTGAAATGTGAAACTTGAGCTATTTCCAGTAAAACCAGAATTGCTATAAAATCATTATTTGGGTAGAACTGTAGAACTTTGTATGCGTTACTTGCTCCAAATATTATTTTAATATCTTAATAAATAAGCAAAAAAGAGGAATGTATCTATTTTTGTTGACACCCAGTGTATATTCATAACAAATTAACAACTTACTTTAACAGACTTCATTTCTTGTCGCAATTTACTAATGACCGTCTCAGCTGAAGCACTTCTTTGCTGCAATAAAAAGAAAATTTACATTAAACTTCAAAGATATAAGTTGACGATCTTCCATTGTACTCACATTACTTCTTTCCAAACTTTCTTCGACTTGCTCAAAAGCTTTAGCCAGGTTTTCCGTATATTCATTCTCTTTAAGCCTTGCCGCATCTAGCTGCCTCTGCAAGTGCTCCATACGTCTAGTTTGTTCAGCTAATTGTTGGCGGTACAATTCTGCTTCTTGCCTTAACCGATCCATTTCTGATTCAGGGCTCTGGCCAGCCTGAGCCTCTTCATTGGCTTGGACCGCCCCATCAGTTAAAAAGTCAGGTAAACTTTTGGATACTCCAACCTAATTAAAGTAAAAATGGTAGCCTATAACTGACAATTGAAACTACACACTTTTAATATCTACAAAGAAAACATTAACAGATGAAGGAAGATTGGAATGTATATCTTTTGTTCGGTATGTTTGATCTAAGAAAAAATTAATTTTTTGACGCTACCAAGAACCATACCTCTACAGACGTGGGGCAACTTCTACATCCAGATGATTGTGGTTCAGAAATGGGTAAATCAAGGGGAAAACCCACTGATGGTCTTACTGGCAGATCCAACGGTATTGCTAAATTACTTGAGCTAATTTCAGTTCTTCTTCCTATATTACGACTAGATTCACCATTTAATCGATTGAAATTTACAGAGGCCCTGGTGGGGGCAAAATCTGGCAAGTTATTCATGTCTAAGTTAAAATTATCACGTGGAGCATCTTCTTTGTCTAAATAGCACTGCTCTATGACTAGGTGGTCCTGCACAAAATCAGGTAAGGCTGAAGAGAATTCAGGAACAATTCGGGTTTGCTTGATACCAGATGACTGGTGTAAATCAAGGTCTGATACTGATGATATTGGACGGCCATCGCAATACACTTTCGGTCTTGCACCCTGGTTTTGGTAATAGGATGTGTCACGTAAAAAATGTTTAAACGAAAAGGGATTCTCTTCTCTTTTTGGAGTCTCATTTGAATAAGTGCCTAGGAAGTAAAAAATTAGAGTATTATTTAATTTGTATTTCAGGTGTAATTCAAGGCGAAAAGGGAGCTTATTCCCTTCAATTTTAAAACAAAGTGAATTACCTGCAGCTCCATCTTCGGAAACGGTAACCCTGTCAAAGTTTATTGCGGGATCTATGCCTAAATCTAATTTCACTGGCTCTTCTACATCGGAATCACCATTGTCCACTGAATTTTCTTGCCTTCGAAAATGTTCAGATGAAAAATTATCATCTTCGGCCATAATACAAACATCAAACCATCAAACGTCAAACTTTTGACATTTACTTGTCAAATGTTGTTGCTGTGAATTGTATTGGTTGATAGGGCTACGGTTGCGTTCAACAAAACGCAAGCGAAACAAAAAACAGTTCGTCACGCTGTGTTCAGCAATTGTAGAGCACGATCAACAAAATTTAAACAAGTTGTCTGTAGAAAACAAAATATGTGTCTGTACTTACAGCTTACAACATTTATTCATTAATACCAAATACTTTAATATATTAATACAGGAAACTTCGTCGAAAATCTCGTGACACTGACTGCAGCGCTCCGTGCGGCTTGGTGGGCCACTAAGATTTGTATTTGGCAGCTGTCGAAAACATTTGTCGCACATTTAAAGCAAATACCATTTACTTTCTTATAGCAAAAACCTTATTTAATTAATAATATTTGATAATTATGATATTTTACTTTACTTTGTAAGTTTAAATAAGTGGTTAAGTTTATAACATTTTGTATGGTTAGGTTTTTATTTATTAACATGAATTTAAAACAGTAATCTGTAAATGTATTATCCACATTTACTGAAACTTGCCCACCGAACTGCTTAGATGACGCCACTATCAATGTCCCACATTTGATCATGGTAAACTTATATGAGTTTCCTGTATTAATATATGAAAGTATTTGTTATTAATTAATAGTTTTCAAAGTACAGTTCAGTTGCTACAGTTGTTTTTTTAATCAAGAATTCAAAATATTAACTTCTGAATGCATAACATAATATACGCAGGGGTTGCAATCACTCTATAGATTTCTTAACTATTTCGCTACTGGTAAAAGTAGGCGTTTTAATCGCTTGGTAGATTCCCTTTTTTCTCATTCATTCATACTACCCCCCCCCTCCGGAAGCCGCTTTCGCATTACTTCAGGAGGGTGTGGATGTCCCTTACATACTAACCATTCATGCAACATGCACCCTAAACAAAGCGAGATGCGGTCGCTCCAGTCGGGATTCGAACACCCCAGCCGATCGACCACATTTCGCTGTGACTTCGAGTGGCAACGCGTATCCGCACTACTCCACCGAGGCCCCTAGTAGATTCCCTAAAATTTTTTTCCAGATTTTTAATAAATAAAGCTCTACAGGTTGCCTTAAGGTGGATGCGCAAACATGCAAATATGCGGTATTTTTCGCAATAAAACTTATTCGAATAAGTGGATTCGTTAGCGTTTGCAGAGTTTTCATCAAAATTTAGGTTAAAGATCAGCTAATGTGTCAACGCTTTGGCTTTTTCGCTTCTAAGACTGCCCTAATAGAATTGTTTAATCAGGCAGAGTAAGAAGAGATAGTACCTACAATTGGAACCGAGCAGGTTCTGTTTATACAGCAGGCTTTAATGAAGTTAAGTTATAATGGTTTATAAGATTCTATTTATTATATGTTGAAAATATGTCCTAATGTAAAAAAAAAAGTGTAATGTGGATTTTTTTATATGTATATGTATATATCTTTACTTAGATGGAATATCTTTTTTTTTAGATATGAAGCAAAAACTCTACGCTAGTGATATCTAAACACTTTTAGGCAGCCGTTGAGCTTTATTTATTTATAAAGATATTTAAAAACCTCTATACAATTCTTCCAAGTTAATTATGCAATTCAAACGCCACATTCAAAAATAAATATTTTGTGTTCTGAAGAAGAAAATAATTGTAGTAACTGAACTATACGTGGATAACTATTGAATAATTGCAAAGAATGTTAAAAAATATGGGTACTAAGTAAACATATATACAGTTGAACTGCTTCAAGTTGAAGTAGTAGGTCAAGAATAGTATATTGTGTCTACATATAGTTAGAAAAGTGAGAATTTGCTCTACCTGCGTCCGGAAATTACACTTTTCCTACCAGTTGTACATATAGCTTTTCTCTGATCGGAATTAAATTTTTATAATTTTTTATTTATAAACGTTAGATAATTCTTACTATTTGGTTTAGAAAATAACACATAAAGGCCGTTGCTCGGATACCCTATAATCATATCTGAATTAACCTATAATTACAAATTAAATTATAGACGTATATTGGGGTCGTTATTATGCCTATACAAGAAGCAGGCGAATAAATATTGTGGAAAAGCCATGTACTTTTACAGATGAAAAGGAAAATGGAGTATACCGAAAACGGTGCATGTATTAGCCAACGTTAACAGCAGGTCAAATGAAAATATTAACTTTCCGGCCTAGGTCGCTTTTATGTTCGTGCAATTGTGATTGCCTAGCAACGACTACAACATGTTGCAATTATTCT
This sequence comes from Limonius californicus, assembly GCA_014611495.1. NCBI lineage: Eukaryota > Metazoa > Arthropoda > Insecta > Coleoptera > Elateridae > Limonius > Limonius californicus. The sequence goes on from JABXWE010038319.1 coordinate 6,036, forward strand.
CTTTTAGGAGCGAAGACACGCCGAAACGGTTTTAGTCCGATCGGGCAAAAAATATTATTCGACTTAAAGAAACTTCTATTGCTGGCTGGAAGGGTACGGTTACAATAGATGGCGCAGTTATAGAAAAATGTTACATTGACAAACTATTATAATATTCTTTTCCCTGTGCTTGGATCTTAAGGCCGTCTACCTGAACATGGCAAGCGAACTGTAGCCAATATAAACAGCAATACGTATAAAATACGATAAAATAAATTGCTAACAGTCTTGACATTGTTGTGTTTGTAAGAAAATCAGATAAAATTTGACATTGGGGTTGTGTGCATTATGATCCTAAAGGATGGTAATATACAATTAGGTGAAAAAAATTCACTAAATTAATTCCACATATGTCGTCAAAGTAGATTAATTTCACGGTATTTTTGCACTACGTTTGGCAATTTTTTATCACAAGTTTTTATAACATTTTCGATAATTTTTTCATCTTAATTAAAGCTTGGATATGTTGTTTATTCGTTAATAAATCGCAAATGGAAAGATGGCTTATTAATGTAGATACGGCGACATTAGAAACACTTATTTTGAGTGACTTCAGTAGCCAAGGACGTGCCCAGGGGGGGGGGGCGCTGCACCTTCCAAGGTGGAAAAAATTTAAAATAAAACACAAAAAATATAAACAACAAATTTCTGAAAAAGTGATTAATAAGTTGCTTGTTCCGAAATAGGGACCCGCGTGCCATCTGTTGAAAATCATAGAACTACAACCTGTACGTGTATTATACACGTACAGGTTGTGGTTCTTATGACTTCTCACAGATGGGTGTATATTTAACTCGTGGCAACAAGGAGCTTCCTAGAATAATCTCGTCCCATTTCACGACGCATCAACAACGAGAATATACCAGGAGCTATTTACCTCGTACATATATAAGAGCGCGCGCATTTCGGTTAGAGTCAGTGCAGTTAAGTTACATTCATACAAGGGTCGCAAGAGTGTACAATTTTTACGGCAGTAAAGTTAGTTGTTTTGTGCCATCTACTTTATTACAAATTATAAAAAAATGGATATCAATAAGAATGGTAAGTATTGACGTTTATGTTTGCATGTCCACATCAGCGTTTAGTAAAAGTTGTATTTTATTTTTTGCAGTGTACTGCGATTGTGAGGCCTTCTTCTAGGGGTCAAACCACGATGCCAAACAGTGATAGTAAAACTGATAAGAAAAAACATCTTCTGGATGCAACTAATCTTCAAACTACTGTTCAAAAATTATTTTTATTAATAAATAGCGTTTTCCATTTGTAATTGTGTATTATTGTATTGTATTGTGCCCCCCCTCCCCCCCATGGGCTCCCTTCCCCCGTCAAAGAAGTTGGATTTAGAAAGCTGCCCCCTCTTTCGTTTTGAGCTAGATACGCCCTTGTCAGTAGCCCCTTAATACATTATGTGCTTTAGTTTAACTGTTCTGCTAAATATATGTATAGTCAATGGTCAGTATTGACAGTATTACTCATAATTTATTACTAGTAAAACATAATTGCAGTACAGGTATTTTCTAACTTTATTAAAAATTCAATGATTTTATAAAATTTTTCGAAGTGTAATCATTTTCTTTAACTTGTATTTCCCGATTTTGCTCACCTCGGTATGTTTGCCAAACTTTATCAACAAGAGTGAATTTTTTTTTTTATTTTGAACGAAAGTTATAAACCTTTATTGTACAAAAATATTATAAAATATTGTGATTTGTTGGAACCCTAGGATGTCTATGCAAATATCACTTCTGAAAATAATTTATATTAACAATCTCTTATTCTAAATTAGTGTGGTGTTAGCCCAGTTGGTAGAGCGTTCGCTTTCTGGACAAAACTTCGATTGTGACTTGGGTTTGATTCTCCAGCATTACTTAATAAAACTTTTGTGTTATAGTTGATGGTGCTTGAATTCAATGTTAACCTGTGTAAGTTTCCTGTGCTTCTACCTTATTTATATTTCAGAATAGGGCATAGAATAATGATATTTTACTGGTGCATTTTGTGTTAGGTGTTAACAAAAATTTTTGTGTTGCAATTGATGGCGTTTGAATTCAATGTTAACCTGTGTAAGTCCCCTGTGTTTCTACCTTAGCGCTATCTTATTTGTATTTCTGAATAGGTCATAGAATAATGATATTTTACTGGTGCATTTTATGTTAGGTATTAACAAAAACAATTCCTTCTTGCTGTTATGAAAATAAAATAATAGACAGTTTCTAACTTGTGAATACTTTCTCTTCGTTCCACTGCTTTTTTTCTCATTTTTTTTTAAACCTTATTTATATTTCATGGATTCATCATGAATTATTCTAATCAGTTTCTGTGCTGCATTTTGTCAGGTATTATCAAAAATATGAAAACAATTTCTTGTGTTTATTGAACAAGAAATTACAAAAGTAAATCAAATATTCATTTTATTTTGTTCACAAACCAAAATTAAACATCACAAGTTTAAACTATAATATGTAACTTCTAACAACTATAAACACTATGTAGCAGCAGCAACTAAACTTTTCTTCGGCATTCTGTGATCGAAGTCAACTATCTCAGGATACTCCTCGCAGAGACCCTTGTAGGCATAACACAGTCTTGCAAACTCCTCAGTTGTGATTTCAAAAGGCCGCGCAGCAGGATCTGTATCGGCCAGATGAAACAATTTGGGCCCCAAATCCGGCCGCAGCTCTTCTGGAAAAAGCCTCTCGCCCCCCCGTCTGGATGCCTTTTGGCGCATATTGAAAACGTGCCGAAGAACCTTTTCCACCATTATAAATGGCAATTTAACTAGGGGTTCTTTGAGGGGGACTAAAGTCACCACCCCAACATCTACGTCTGGTTTAGGAAGAAACGCTTTGCCTGGGATTGTAAATTTATGTTCTACTTTGCACCATAATTGGCACATAACCGACAAGCGGCACCTGTTTTTGTTAGTCACAGGAGCTATCATCCGTTCAGCCACCTCTTTTTGAAATGTTAACGTCATGGGTGTACGGCCAAAAGCCCAAGCAGACCTTTGTTCTGATACCGCATGCAACCAGCGAATTATCAAGTTTGTTGATACGCTAAAGGGCAGGTTACCAATTAAATTAATTGGTGGAGGTTTATCATGCCAGTTATTCTTGGGAACAGCTTCAAAACCAACCTCAAAATTGTACGATCGAATATCGTTTATTTCAATATCCATTTCTACCTTATCTTTACATGCCTCTTGGAGCAATTCTAATGTGGGTAAAAAACGCGGGTCTTTCTCAACCACGATTAATTTTTTGGGGGCTTTTCGAATGATCGATCTAGTAATGCTGCCAGGACCGGGGCCTACTTCTAACACGAAATGGTCTTTAATGTTTCCAGCGGCTCGAACAATTTTGTCAGTTATACGTTCGTCTAAAAGGAAGTTTTGAGAGAGTTGCCTCAAAGCCCTGAGCTTGTACAAGCGAATTAGGTCTCTTGTGGTGGGCAAAGGAGGCAAACGTATAGAACGAGAAGCTGCTGCCATGCTATTTATTTTTATTACTGTGTTTGTTCAATGGTTTTCGCAGGTTCGTCAAAGTCGTCCAGGAAATTCTCTTGCCTTACAGCATACATGGTGTATCCATATATGCTCAAAACGCCTACACCTAAGAGGCAGCCGGTGATAATGTTGCTTCTTCGCACCCGTTTGAGTTTCTGAACCCTTTCTAGGTTTTGCTGCTCGATGTATTTCATGAAATCCACTTCTACTTGTTTAAGTTTGCTTACGTCTATTTTCGGCATGCGCTGGTCACCACTCATCCTACTGCAATTCGTTGTGGGATTCTTTGTAACAAATTGCGAATCGTACAAACACGACGAAACAAATATGAGCATAACCTCAAAATTGAATGTTGCGTTCCCCAATGTTTCCAAGATAGTGGTTGTAATCAATGAATGATGTTACTAAAATGTAATGGGCGATCAAAAAACCGGGTCAAGTAGGCAAGCGATGAATTTCGTTATGGCATGTAGTACTTAATATACAGGGTGATTAAAAATACATCAATTACCTTAGGGAAGCGATTTCTTAGACCATTTTAAGAAAACAGTTCCTATTGACGTGTGTACGAAAATGCTCTGCTAGGAAATTGCAGCTTTCTGTAGTTACAAAGTTAAAAATTGTGATAAAATTGCTACGGAATTAAAACGCATCAATGTTTGTAGTCAGCTGTTAGTGTTAAATTCATATTTGCAAGTTTGAGAACCTACTAATTAAATTTTAGTTGTTATAACGATAATTAGTAAGGAAGTAATTTTGTTGACATTTAGCGAATTAATTGATACTCTCATTAGTTATGGTGCTACAAATGAAAATGGCTGAACTTTTGCTTCAATATTAGAGGTGCTGGTCATTAACCAGGATTAGAATAAATATGCACTTAACATTTGGAATATATGCATGCAAAACACCGAAAATATGCACTAAATAGTCATTTTAAGTTACAGTCGTTTAAGTAAAGCAAAACATGAATAAATACAAAAATAGATATGTACTAATAAAAATAATTTATATTAAAATAGAATTATGATTAAATTTAAATATTATTTTTACAATAATTAGTAATGATATGGTGTACCTAGGTATCAATATCTATTATCAGAAAGAATGTCCAGTGGGAAACATACGTTTACCTGGTCTATAATTCCCAAACCATTTTAAAAATTGAAGATAAAGTATTTGTATTTGCTAGAAAAGAATCTCTTCTATAAGGTCACTCCAACTAGTGAGGATTGGCAGTCATCTTTGTAAATGTTTCTCTGTTCCTTTCCATGTTAAAATGGGTGCTGACCCTCGAGATCCCCGTCCATTCTTTTATGTGTCCGAATCACGACGTCTTCCTTCTTCCCACTCCCCTTCTGTCTTACATCTTTCCCATTATTATTTTTTGTAGTAGGTCACATGTATCATGTTCCAATACGTGTCCTAGATATTCGAGTTTTCTTCATTTCACTAGGTATAAAAGTTATCTATCTCTATCTGTTTTAAGACTTCCTCACTGGTATGACACTCTATTTATGAGATTTTTAATATTCGTCGGAAGATTTACCTGCATTTCGAAAGGTTCTATTCTTGAGCTTGTGTCTTTCTTAAGAGTCCATGTTTCTGAGCCGTACAGTAATATATTGGCCATGTATAGCAATTAGCAACTCCCATTCTCAGATCGATGCTCAGTTCTGTATCATAATATTACATTCATGTTTCTAAATCTGTCTCCATTTCTATTTTTGTTTTAACTTTTATGTCACTATCCCATTCTTCTTTTACTTATGTACATAAATATCTGTATTGGCTCTATGTTGTTACTTGCTACCATGAGACTCACATTTAAGTTTCTCATCTTGATTACTATCATAAACTTTGTCTTCTGAATACTGATATAGGCCTAACCGTTCACTTTTTTCACTTACTTTGTTTAACAATGTTGTATATCTTCTCGAGTTGATGCAACCAGAATAGTGTCGTCCGTATATACAATGCTATTTATTACTTAACAATTTCCCTCCTCTATTTCTTATAGCACCTTTACCAGTAGAAGACTAATCTTAAATCTTAGGAATATTTAACACAAAATGTAAACAGATGCGTTTTTCATGCTGTTCTGCTTTGACAATACTTAAAACTTTCTAAGTAATTGCATTATGTGCAGCCTTATTTCAAAGTATTTAGAAATATCCACCATTAATTCGAAACATTCATTTTGCATATGCAGATACGCGAATACATAATTATCTTAAGGCTCGTAACCACTAGTCGTCAACATTGAACAGATAATTATACAAAAATCGTTATTATGCTATGCACAGCTTTCATATTTTTAAATTGTCTTTCCTGGGAAGCCATACAAAGAATGATATACAGTTGTTTTTATATACCGAGAATTTGGGACAACTAAATACAAGTGGCGTACATCAGGCAAATCTAATTTAGTGTCCAGTCATCTGTCAAGCAAAAGGTTATGTACATTTTTTTCACAATTATTTCACAGAACTTCCAAATTTGTACAGGTGTAGTCAGTTGATTTATAGTTAGTGAATGTAAGAATTTTGGCTTTTCTTAATAATGTTATAGTGAAAATCATTTACACAAATATTATAGTTGCTCAGACGAGTAGTTTACACGTTTTTGTGAGAAAATATATCTGCCGATTATTATTTTCAGAACATCTTAACACCCCTTTTAATGAACTTCATGATGAAGAAATTAGAAATGGTTACTCCACCAGGACAATGCCACAGCACATACTGTCATACAATTTTTACAGGAATTTTATGATGATCGGTTAATTAGTAGGCATTTGTTTCTACCAAGGTCATCCTATTTTACAGTTCCAGACTTCATTCTATTCCCTTATCTAAAAATCAATATTTTTACTTTTTATAATAAGCCACGGAATCTAAAAATTTACAAATGCTATTTCACAAAAGTTACATGAATTTACCCGTGATACTTTGGTGAATGTGTTTGAAAATCTTAAGAGAAGACTGCATTTATGTTTAGAAAACAATGGTCAATATTTTCTGTAAAATCCTTTATTTATACTTTGTTCAGTAAATGTGCATGCAACAATTTTATTTCAAATAAACGTTTATTTACATAACCCATAACTGCATAACCTCACTACTTCGACCAAAGGGACCACATAACACTTGAGATGGCAATGTAACCTTGAATATACTTAACTAAAAGAATAGACAAACACTGGCAAAATAAAGTGTTAATTATAAATTTCTATTAAATGATCAAATAAAAACCTAATAAAATTTGAAATGTAAACTGTCAATTATTAATGTAGGACAGTTAAAAATATTTATAATGTTTAAATCTTTATAATTGCCGACTAATCTAAGACAAGATTAAATAATCCAAGGGTGTTTTTGACTTGGGTTTTTATTGCTAAAGATTAAAAGGTAATAAAATTAGATGGTGGCAGGGCGGCTTTTCATTAGGCCAACTAGACACAGTGCATAGGGCTTACAAACATTTTAGAATCTACGAACCTTTTAAGGCCTATAACATTTCAAAAAATACATCATAACAAAAAACAAAAAACCCCAAAATATGAAAAAAAACAACAAATTGTAGTTTAAAATAGATATTTAGATTTTAGATATTTGAATGACAAAAACAGTAATGATCGCAAACCAATGGCGGAGCCAGAATTTTGCGTCCGCAGAGATTCAGAGGCGTTCACGGTATATTCAAATTTGCGAGTATTCTCAAGATTCCTAAATAGCTTTTTTTGTGTGTGCAAACCATGAAATTAGCATAACAATGAGTAAAAATATCAAACATAGAGACTTCTAGAAATAAAAGTGTCTAGGGCCTACGAAAGTCTTAAAGCGGCCCTAGATAGTGGTGTTTTATTAGTTTATTTCAAAAGTATAATACACTCAAAATGCTAACTGTTTTATAATAACCGAAGATTATTTTTGGATTAATTAATAAATCACTTTGAATTTCCACTATACATTAAAAAATAATTTAAGTTGATAACCGTCGTGTTATTTAGATTACCATAACTAAGTATGTAGATAGGAGAATTGATAATGTGACGAAAATTTGAATACTATAGCCTATTTTTATTTATTCATGAGTTCAAAGTGGTAGTGTTTTTTAGTCAGCAACAGTAGAACGATTGTTCCAACACTTTAAAATACGTATTCAATCGTATTAGATTCAATTTGAATTAAATTTCGTTATTTTATAGAAAATGAAATTGTGTTGGCTAAGGTGTAAGTGCCGTTTGGGTTATAATTTATTTGTTGTTTAAATGATAATCTCTTGACGTTCTTGTAGCATTTGCTATCCCAAAAAGATATTATTCTTCTGAAATACCATTGCCACCATGCGATTTTGTGCCAAGAAAATATCAAGTAAGTAAAACATACTAAAATATAATTTCTTCTGGGCATATAATATAGGTCCAAATTAATTATCGATAAAACTATAATTTCGTAATTTTGTATTACCTAATATTTACAGTAAATAATTTGGATGGTGATAAGTTTAATACTATTTTTAGCACCAATTCTAAATGAAAAAGAAAATATTATGTCAGTGGTTCTCAACCAGTTTAAACCCTGACACTAATTTTAACTAACTAACTACATAACTACATAATTAACTAATTTTTTTGTGGTAGTATATTATCAAATAATTAGTTAAAATTTTACAAATTTGAATTTAGAAAATATCAAGTTTAGGAACTTATAAAATAAGGACGTATAAAATAAATTAAAAAAATCATACAGATGTCTTCACATACTGAGAATTTCTGACAACTAAGTAACACCAAGGAGTAGGAATTTTTTGACCAAACTTGGCAGAAACGTTTAACTACTAAAAGGTAGCAATTGATTAAAATTTTAAAGAAGAAGAACAAACTATAAACATAATTTTTATTAATAATGGGTTAGTCCCCCCCT
>JABXWE010038320.1:0-25209 GCA_014611495.1 Limonius californicus
TACATACTAAATATTCATGCAACGTGCACCTTAAACTTAACTAACCAAATGCGGTTGCTCAGCGTCTACTACCTGCTTTGGCAACATTTACTATCATAACTGGGGTGACACGTTAGCTTAAAAATCTTAGTTGTATTTTGACATCGTTCAATCAATCAAATTCAATCATGCTGTTATTATCACTTTTGCAATATTTCATAGTATAATTTAGTGCAGCACATTCTCGATGCAGAGGAAATGTGTTTATGTAAAGATTCCGGCGTCAAATAAGCGAATATTCTCCGGAGGACGCATGTCTCGTGCCATCTCGTCAGCCGATTACAATAGACGCTCGCTACATCCAGGATCTCGTCTTAACCGAGTTAGGTTTTTTCACACAAAGATTTCATATCCAGTTGTGCCAGTATATATTCCATAAAACGTTCAGAAAATATGAATCTAATTGCCTAAAACGTTTTCTTATCTACATAAAAAATAAAAAGAAGAAAGTGTCGAACAGTGAAAAACTACCCAATTAATTATAATTAAACTCATCTGTAATCAACATCTCAAAAATGGTTACGCAGCACTAGCAATAGAGCTGTGCCTTCCCTATTTTGGAAATTTCTTATCTAGCCTATCTACCTTGGGGCGTATGTGACCGACGACTCAGAATGAGGACCTACTGCTTAACGTAGACACCAAACCACAGAAGTTCAATGTGATTTATATTCAGATAGGTTCTACTAGGATATTGCACGTGTTTAAAGGGAAACTTAGAGTGTTAATCCTCAAAAGAGATTCTGCAACCAGAGGCAACACAATCAACTTCTAAGTAACGTGGGTAGTTGTCCTGAAGCCTTACAACAGAGCAAATCAATGCGTAAGAAACTCCCTGGCTTAAATAATAGTTTCAAAACTTATTTATCAAAAATTATTGAAAAGTCTTAAATATAGACGTTCACATCATATGTAGAGTGAAAAATGAATTACTAAAATCTTGGTGATAAAAAGATAGTACTAGAAAATTGAGAATTTTCAAATGTGATTTCGCGCTGTGATAATTTCGACCATGATGATTACCGATTTTCCATGCCACAGAGACTATTACATTCAGAGCTTTAACAGCAAATCAGATTTACGGATTTTAAGGAAAATAATTTAGTGGAAATTTTTGGATGGGTTGAAGGGTCAATGGGAATCGAGGCCTGAACAATCGTCGCGGTTTTTAACTGATATAATTTCGTGGTCGTCAATAACACAACAACAAAGCATACAAACGTAAAATATAACTTTGTTCGTGTAATTGTAATGATGAATATTACTCGAATTTTATTTACATCAAGATAAAATTTGGTGCTTTGTTTGATCGAAAATTACTTGTCTGTTAGTATTTTTCGACTTATTCACTCGGGAGATTGTTAACAAAATTCTCGTACAGGCACATTAAATATTACTAATAGAATTAAACTTTTTGTAATATTAAGGTTGAATAAAATGTTTTTTTAAATTTTTGATTTGTACTATGCAGTATTACGTGGGGGCATTTAAAAACTAAAATTAAATTTTTAAATTAAAAATTTGATGTATATATTCTATTACATAATTAAATGGTTCGGGTGATTTCGTTTAAAATTATAGTCCAAATCAGACACAACGACACCTTTTATCTATAATATTAATAATATTCTACCAATAAAGAACTAACATATTTGTCGCTATAACTCTACAAGAATGTAATGTTAAAAATTCTCGTCATTATTTTCAATTTCAGAAAAACGAGGTCACAGACCCAGTACATTCGGCAATAGAAGCATCCTTTCGGTGCGTTGGCTGTAGTTAAAATGCAATGATTAAACTGACAGGCTACTACTACTATTTCACGGAGGGTGCCGATATTGCAAGCGCTAAGTTCAAGTATAAAATGGGCTCCGTCCACACTTAAGTCATCTTGCGTGTGCGCAAACCACGGTTAAGGTTTCAGCGAAATGGCAAACAATAAAATTTAAACTCTTATGCGATTATAATGCTTAACAGATACTATTTGATAAATTTTGCTAAAAGGTAAATGTATTTTAATTGTTGCTCATGGTTAACGAGAAGATCAAATCCAAAATATTAGTTAGTAAACGCTCGTTGGATCCGGGATTTCGTTATATCCAAGTTCGAGTTTAACTGCATTAACTCTTACGAAATTTTAAGATTCAAATATTTTCTCATGCGTGCTTATACGATTTATTAAAGCTTTATAATGAAGTATCTTTAAAGAAATCATTTCCTAATCTGTAGTTTCTTTGTCTTATTCTACAAATTACAAACGCATTTCTTCTACAATTTAATTCCCGAAAACAGCAGCCTACATAACAATAATTAATTATCCGTTCCGTTTAAAATGAACATTTATTAAAGGGCAGTCTACAATTAAATGTTTTTTTTTTTGTTAGCATTGTCTAGGAATATTTATCACAATCACAATCCCTTCATCAGACTTTTCCGAATTCCTTAGCGGCCGCATGTGCTAAAGCACATTTTTCAATTTTCCGTCCCCATCCTCAACACAAACAAGCAGCAAAACATCAAAACACGGCGCGTCAAACTGCCAAAAGTTTCCTGACAAATAAGATAGGCCGGCCATTGTCCATTCCGTCCGCTCCTATGCCATTACTCCCCTTCAACTTGGTATTCAAAAAGCGAACGCCTCGTGTTTGAGCTGTCATCTCGAAATTTAATTTTTCAGGGAGCAATCAGAAGATTTTAATAATACAACGACATGTTTTAAGTGAACTCATCATCGCAGCTGTGAATTAACGAGCGAAATATCAATTATCAAATATCTAGTCCGGCAATGGGGAGGAACAACAGCTGGGAACCAGCAACTGACTGAAATTCATCCAAAATGTCGTCGCAGCGTTCAGCCTTTCTGCTTCGTTCTTTTATTATCAGCACCGAGCTAATTATACTTAAGAATTTTACAAGCAAGTTATCGTGCGCGCGAATGTACTTTGTAACATTTTATTATTAGGTTTCTTCATCGGGTAGAAGTTGGGATAATTAAGGAATGTGGGAAAAAATTAATAACGAATAAGAACAAAGAACTTCCTCCCTCGTAATCTCTTCTGACCACTGTGAAAGCAAGAATCTGGCGGTGCCGCTTTGTGGTTTAATAATGACGTGCACTGTAATCCTTTACCGGATCAAAGTACAGGAAATGTGATTTTTAAGGCGAAATGCTCACCAGAATATGGAAACGCGACGTGGAAACCAACGTCTTGAACAAATATCATTTCCTCTAACTGTAGGGTGCAAATACAACTAGATTTTCTCAAATTTTATCGAATTATTTTGGACCGCGTTCGGGATATTACGTATTAGTCTTCGGTTACGGCGCGGATTTTGTCAAATCTTACACTTCACAAAGCTTAAGTTGATAAATGCCCCTCATATTAAATTTCACTTTGTTATACAAACCTCCAGAAGTGACATAAATATTAAAAAACAACATAATTCTGGTTAAAACACCGAAAAATCTCCCGTATAAAGAAGACCCTGAAAAATTCCTTTGCACAAAATAGCTTGGTATAAAATTCCCAAAACAAATTCTCAAAAAAAATTTACATAAGCTTGTACATATAAATTTTCATAATAAGAAGTGTAAAGTTCCACGGAAAATACATTAAATTTCTAGAAAAATTAGGTAAATAGTTCAGAATATTCACCGTAAACTGTTCCATAAAATATCCACAAAATATAAAAAGCTGGATATAGAAACCACCACTTTCGCATTACTTCAGGGAAGTGCGGGCGGCCCTTATATACTAGCCATTCGTGCAACATGCAGACGGAGTTTGACTCCACGGCCAATTGAGCTGCATTTCACTGTGACAGCGCTTGTTCGCACTGCCCCATCGAGGTCCCTAGGTTCGTACGTGTGGGTATACCACTTCGAAAGAATCGTGTTATACGAACTCGAAAACGTTTCTAAATAAAATATTCTAGAAAATACACAACTCAACTATTACCAAAATCAATCAGAAGTCAGAAAAAAATCTAAAGAAAAAATGGTTATGAAACTTTGCGTATACGGATAAAAGCCTGGAAAGCTTACCAAAATAAAATACAGGAACATTTACCACAAAATAATCCTTGAAAATATTCAACAAATAAATCCTTTGAACACATATATTCGTCAAAAAGTTCCTACTATAAAGCAATTTAGAAAGTGTCAGTTTGAAAAACGTACCGTGTGTTGTATCTCTGGAAGTAAAATATGTATTAAGCTCTTGTAAAAAATGGTTCTACAACATGGAGGGCGAACCATCACGCATAAAATAACCTTCTCCATTCAACCCCTAAGGTTCTAGAGACTCCAACAAAGAAATTTCATATGGTAGCACCCACTTTGTGATACCTTATTGAAAAGCTCTTACAAAATGCTGTTCAAAGTAAATATTTTTTCCCACTAGTTTCGAAAACGTTGTAAAATAAAATTCGGAACCAATTATTGCAATTCAAAATATTCGTTTAAATGTTCAAAATTATTTCTATTATTGTCTGGCAATAGTAAAATCTACTCTAAAATTCTCTCCGCACATATTGGAAGGTTTGTTGTCGTATAGCTCGGAACTCCTGAACTATCCCTTGTCGCAGTTGTGCGATGGTTGGGTTTGTTAGACAACAGACTTTAAGTGACACCCAATATCTGGAGATCTTGGATGCCATTCTACTTTTCTGAAAGGATTAAAGGAACCAGGAAAAAATATGTTGCTACTATTGAATAGAATTTTGTAAGAGCTTTTCAGCTATCACAAAGTGGGTAATATATTTAAAATTTTTTTGTTGGGGTACCTAGAGCCTAAGGCTGAGGCTAAGGTTGAATGGGGAAAGCTACCTTATGAGTCATGATGATTCTGCTTCCAGATTGTTGAAACGTTTTCTAGGATAGTTCAATACCTATTTCACTTCCAGAAATATAACACATTGTACGTTTTCAAATTGACACTCTGTATATAAAACTATCTGAAAAAAAGTTTAGCACTAGTAGTTTCGGGAAAAATAAGTTAATGTTAAACCTAGGTAATTTCTTGGACTGAAAGTCTCAGAAATAAAGGATCCCCTAAAACATGCATCAAATGAAATACCACCGAATAAATCCGGTAAATATAAATCCTCCGGAGAATTTCGTTGGATAAGAAGCCCAGAAACTTCCACTGTATAAAACATCTCTGTTTACAAAAAAATTAGTCTACTGAAAGAAAACTTTCAAATTACAGAATCCTGGATGTAGGCAAGTCTTCAAAAACTCCGTGTATTGAAAAACTCCCAAAAACCCGGGAATTAAAAAGCTCGCGTAGTAACCTCACACATTACACACAGATTCTTGCATAGAAAAATTTGGAAATATACTTCTTCTTAGGGTGCTTTATCTCTTACAAGACGTAGCAATCTTCTCTCCTATGCCTGTGTTGCGCGTTTAGAGTGCCACAGACATAGAGGACCTACAGCTTAACGTGGGTCCGAACCACGGGAAGTGTAAACACTTCTACTCCAGAGAGGATATACTAGGCAGAATACCTCGCTGGTTTGCCATTGCCTTGCGAGGAAGAACGGCCGTTAAAAATCCGATGTTCCGGTACTGGGAATTGAACCCAGGACCCTCAGCGTAGAAGTCTAACGCGCTAACCTGTAGCCTACGGCCGCCTCTGGAAATATACTAGCAAAAGGAATTTCCCGAATGAAGAGAATTCTCGGAAAACGTAACAAGGACAAACAACGTCTGCTAAAATTAGCCAGACAATAACCTCGGATTAAATTCCCGTGTATAAAGTCCCTGGGACAGACTATTAGACATGAATCCTCCAGAAACGTTAATTGAACAAACCACTTCCAGATGAAATTCTTCAAACTATACAAAATTTGAAATGATCAAGATACAGAGCTTACATAAAAAATCTTCCAAGTGCAGAAACTCTAAATCCAGAAAAATCCCTCGAATAATATCTTCCAGAAAAATCAACAGGGAAATAGACGCCGAATAATTCTTGTACTTATATCAAATTACCGGATCAGTAACTCTCGAAAAACCAACTAGATTTAGTAGGTCCGGGAGAACGTGGCAAAAGATATTTAAATAGAAGCCCCTATGTAATAACACAAACAAAAAAGCCCCAAAAAATTTTAAGAATAAAAACACTTTTAAAGAAATATGGCATAAGCAAAAAATTGCATTTTTAATTACCGGAACAATCTAGAATAAATTTCCAGAATAAAAGTCAAAGATCTGTATACAGACGTACAGGCCCAACAAAAAGCCAGAAACAACTACTTTAAGAGGCCAAGATCAAGACTGAGTTGAGACCCAGTGACGATGACGATGACGATGACGATGACTATGATGATGACGAAGACTGATGATCTGTATATAAAGAACATATCCTAAAACACCTTTTGATAGAATCCCCTGTAAAAAATCCAAGAACAACTGCTCTCATAAGAAATCCTGGGCCAAATTTCCAAATAAACTATTTTTGGGAGATACCAGATGCAAATAAACCTTCCCAAATAATATCCCCATGAAGGGGTTTGGTCAGCAAGGCGGTAGGTCAGAGCTCCCATATTCTTGTTCTCAGACCCGGTTGTCGTGCGCCAAATTAATGACTCGTGGTGGTTACATGTGGTGAGCATCACACAGTTGACAACCGCATTATTGCCTTTGTTCATTCGAACGAAGGTACCCAATTATTTAAAGTGACTGGGTAGGCCGCTCGCCAGGCATTGAGCAGGGAATTTGAAGATCTTCCTAACATCCGAAAAAAACAATCGAATCCCCAAATAAACGACTTATGGATAAAATTTAGTAATAAAACTGGTTAGAAAATATACCAGGTGGATTCGGAGAGGTGTTCATTGACAATCAATTGATTCTTTTTAGGAATAACTCTCACAAGATTATCCTAAAATAGGAGTGATAGAAACGAATGATTTCGACGTCATAAAGTAGTTTACTTATTGGTTATTAGAACAATATATAAATTAAGCCGATCATTTAATATATATGACAAAGTATTATTAAATTTTTGGGATGTTTTACTTCTATTTCTTTGTGGATTTTCCATTCGCAATTTTTTTACCCGGTACTTATTATATGGCAGCATATTACTCAGAAAATTTTGCATAGGGTTTTCTATACTAAACGATTTTCGGGAAGCTTATACCTTAAAAATTTTTCCGGGGTGTTTGTTATGGAAGGTATTGTTCCGGAAGATTTCTGGAAAATGTATTTCTTATACTAAGACGATGCTTCGGGGGTGTTTATTCATAGCATATTTTTCTTAAGATACTTTGCTTTCCAGATCAATAAACAAAGTAGCGATGGCCAGCAATAAACTGTAAAAATTATAGAATTCAGTCTATTAATCATTTAAATTTCGCTCGGTAATTCCTTGCTCATAGATTCGAGTAACCAAAGGGGTCAAAGCGGAGTTAAATTCAGTCCGTCCCGATTAAGGGCGTGCAGCGATTTAGGTCTGTCGCGGAGGCCTCGATGTCAAGTGATGATCAATAAATGATATAATTTACTTCTGAGCACAAAATTTGCGCTATTGTGGTGGAGTGCCGAGAGGCTGCGGGCCCCGGGGACGGCCGGTGTCGTGTCCGAGGTCCCCAGGGAGGCTCTGTCCGCTATGGTGACGTGGGCCGGTCCGGTGACCTATGCTGACCGCCTTCACGCTCCTGTCTACTTCACTCCGAGACCCTTCAAGATACAATTTGCCGTCTTGTTCCAAAATATCCAATTCTACCAAGTGTTATGTTCCTCATCGAATATTTAAGCCTCCGACCGAACTTTCGATTACTTTTCTAAAATATTGCATTGAACATTTTTCTAAAGTGTGTATGCGTTATGGAAAAAGTTACTAATTGAGGATTATTTATACTGTTCCCGCACTATATAGAAAGTGCGAAAAGAAGGTCGGATCTTTGACCCATGTATGACGGAACAAAAAAAGTCTTAACAACAAATAAAACATATGCCCGCAAATCAATTGCCTCAGTGATAGGGGCTAATTTCGTTCTTTAATCAATAAATTGCATTCCGTAAAAACAGTAAAGGCGTTAACAAAAAAAGAAATATAACATTTGTTCAAGCAGAAAGGTCTAGTGAGTTAAAGTTGACAGACATTGATTGAAAAATGTGAAGGAACCCCGTCATGCATATACCATATATGAACCCTATCATTCAAGGCAACGTCTTCCAGTAGTCGCGGTAAAGTGTTATTCCAGAAATCAAGATACAGTTCATCAGTCAAACGATTTACTAAAAATACTAGCGCTATCAAATGGTTTTTCAAAACACCCAGCCAAACATTTAAGGAAAATCGATGCTATTGTCTTCACTGGACAACAGCGTGAAGATTTTTGTATCCCTAAACATGATTATTATGCAAATTATAAAAAGTAGCTTAATCCGTAAATAAAATATCGCTAGCAAAGTTTGGATTTCTTGCAGCTTTTCTCAATACGAATCTAGAAAATTGCTAAAGCATAATCTGAAGCAGTAAGGGCTTGTACCCGCTGGATATGGTACGGGATATAGTTGTGTACAGTAAACAAATAACAATAATTTAAATTTTGTTTTTCATGACAAGCCTACATTTTATTAATTAAATTACAAAATCACCTCATCTGTGAAACAGTTGGTTTGCGGTTACATTATGTTGACTAAGATATTTTGTACGGCTTGACTAGGTAAATTATCCGACCTTTTTTTAAACACCCCGTATAATAAACACAACTGTGTGTTTATTTGCCTATGTTAATGCCTAATTTTAAAGTTCATAATTCTTTTCATTGTTAATTAGCACACATAATCTTTACTAACGAGGCGGCCGTGGGCTAGAGGTTGGCGCGTTAGACTTCTACGCTGAAGGTCCTGGGTTCAATTCCCAGTACCGGAACATCGGATTTTTAACGCCCGTTTTCCCTCGCAAGGCAATGCCAAACTAGCGAGGTATTCTGTCTAGTAAATCTTCTCTGGAGTAGAAGTGTTTACACTTGCCGTGGTTCGGAGCCCACGTTAAGCTGTAGGTCTTCTATGACTGTGACACTCTAAAAACGCGCAACACAGGCACAGGAGAGAAGGTCGCTACGTCTTGAAAAAGATAAAGCACTCTAAGAAAAATCTTCTTCTAAAAGCAAAATCCTTCCGCCCTACATAGTAAGTGACAATCGTTGAAAAATGTTCTGTAACTTATAGGATATCACATTGCCCAGAGATTCCCGGTTCTTATGTATAGTGCCCGGGCAGTACGAATAATAACCAAATAATCACCATATCCATTAAATATACACGTTATTACTTGAAAGAAAAACAGAATGGTTGATCTAATTTTAATTATAGAGAATTGTATCAGAAGAAGGGATAAATAGCAAACACGAAGATTTCTTTTGTACTGAAAAACTGTAATAAAACGTGAATTCGCATAAATAGCGTAAAATATATAGGGAGATGTACATTGTTGCTCCGGTAAGGAATGTGATTTATGTAACAACGTTACCTGTAAATACGTAAAAATCAAAAATATTTTTAGAGATAAGTATCAACAATGTGTATTTTACATTATTAAAGATGTTTTAAATGTTTCCAAATTGTACTGAATAAATGAAGTACCAAGCTAAACAAGCTATATGCGTCACTCCGTATAAATCTACGGTAATTAAATAAACTGTGTCACGAAAACCCTCATTTTAAATAAATGTTGATACTTTTTCCCGTTTCACATCTAATGGCTCGCTCAAGTAGATATTAATAGCGTATTACATACAGTGTAATGTACTGCGTGTTTTAACGTATAGCTAGCGTATATTTCATTTGTGTTACGCTATTAGCCTACAATTTATAACAGAAGAAAATGTTTTTGATGTGGTAGAACGGATTCGTATGGCCATATTCTACAGAACCGTAGCATGACGGTATAAATTAAAAGTTTATTACGAACACTTGGTGATGTTACTATTGTTGCGCATATTTTTAGTATTACTATTATTCAAGCCAATACTATATCAATCAAACAATCAACAGCCTTTTTCGTCCCATGTTGGGCATTGGTCTGAGCTAAGGTAGAAATACGAGGGACTTATAGTTTCATATTGAATTCGACAGAAATTCCAGAGAAGGTTTTTAGCATTAACATTTTGCGGTTGCCAACCAAATTAGGGAATTGTGTGAAGTGCTTGCAAAACAAGATTTTTATACGAGGTAATACTGAGAATGGAACGCAATACTAAATCGACGTTTTGCTCAGAAAGCAAGCGCTCTACCAACTAAGCTATCACCAACATGAATACTATGTAAATTGCACCAAACATATGGCTGTAGATCAATTCTAGAAAACGCTAAAGCCCCAATTGCAAACTAATTTCATATATTCTATCAGAGAATTTATCTATTGTTCCATCTCGATATTAATGGCGTATTAAATGCAGTGCCATGTACTGAGTGTTCAAACCCTCAGCCAGCGAATGAAGAAAATCTTTGCTGAAAGCGCGTAGTTCGCAATTCATGGTAAATGTACAGAGCCGAGTAAACATATTTTAAGCTGTACCGGACATTATTTGTACAGGGTGTATCAGAAATAGGTACAAATATTTAAACCAGTAATAGATTGGCTCAAGTAGAATTCAATGATACTATTCATTATTCAAAAATCATTAAGTTAATTTTTTTGAATTAAAAAATAAAATACAATTTTGTTTGGGAACTGCTGGTGATACATAGAAACTGCATTTAAGCTGTAGAAAGTTATTACCCAATTGTAAATTAAATCCAAAGTGGCAAACACGTAAAAACTTGTCTGGCTTGTGATAAATAGAATAGAAATTACTGACCTACCTAATAGTATTGGTTTGTGGCAGGTGATAAGATATGTTTTTGCACTTCTATCTTTTTGTTATTATCATGCTGTACTCAAACAATTTTGGGTCAAATTTTCAATTATTATTTTCTTATATGTTATGGGTCCCATTGCCAAAGAAATGTTTTTCTAGTTTGTATATATTGTAATCTACCATCACATTTAATATTTGTACCTATTTCTGATACACCCTGTATAGAGGCAGTTCGTAATGAACATTTTGTATTTTTATTATTATTCTGTACATTTATTATTACCAATATTTATCTACATAATACAAACATTGAGTATATAATGTGGATCTTATAAAATTCTGAAATATTTGCAACCGAAACCCTAATTTTAAATCAATTTTAATGCATTCTATTACAAGATCTATCAGCAATATCATGTAGATATTAATACCATATTAAATGCAGTGCTATGTACTCTATGTATTTCGGTGTGTAGCACATCATTGTAAAATATAATACCAGTATCACAAAAAAAAAGAATATCATATTTACTTATTAAATAATATAAATATCAATGAAGAAAGGCAAGAAAGAATTCAGAAGCAGAAAGTTTTGAGCTTCAGTGATAGTAGTAGACCTAACATCCTCGTAAACCAGTTCAAAGAAATTGCAGAAAACTTAACTTGAAATCCTGAATAACTCCAGAATATTTCTAAAATAAATATGTAATTGCATCAAATTTAGGAATTTAAATTTAAGAGAATTATGACGAAATAAAATGTTTTGTAAACTGTTTCTACACTGATAGTGATAATGTGTTTTGCAATATTATTTCTAGTTATGTGATACTCTTTCAGACAAATTATATTTGCGTTTGTTCTGTTTCTTAATTTATACAAATACTTGAATTAATCAAATTGTAGTATTTTATTTGTTTGACTAATCAAAAACTTAAATTATTACTTTTTAGTATCCCAAAAAAACATTGTTTGTGTGTACTTAATTTTGCATGAAGTAAATTTAAACAGCGAATTTCGCTTGCAATGTTAGTATAAAATGGAGAAAATGGTCTTTTCCGAAATCAGAAGAATTGGTAATTTAGATCTGAAATTAACTAATAGCGGTTTTCAAACAACAGATATGCAAATTCAAAATATTATTATAAAAAATTTAGTAGTAATAGCTTTCGTAATAACACTTGTGTATGAATAACACAATTCCACAATTCCATTTTGTATATTTGGGGTTGGTGATGGGCCTTAATAGCTAAACAGGCAGATAAACCACTTATTTTGTTTGGTATGGCATAACTCTTACCAAAAATTTAAATGCTCATACTTGCAAGTTATGAAATTGCACTGGAATATTTTCTAAATTTCCTCCAGTAAGCGCTACATGTTGGAAAATTTCTGTAGCATGCGGGTACGTAGCTCGCGGTGGAATTATTACCGGTTTTCAATATAACCACAGTGGCGAGTTTCGTGGAAAATAAATAAAAAGCTCGTATTGTCCAGAGGATGCCCGCAATTTTTAATAATAGTCGATCCTGGTGACTGTAAGTATCGATTGGGCACAAAGCCGGGATATTTGTACGATTTATTCGTAGAATACGGCCAGTGTCCCTAGGCCATATATCGTGGCTGCAGCAATACAATGCGGGGTTTACAACTCTACGCTATAGATTTATATAAAACATGTAGAATGGTTGGGGATAAGCTAGTTTTTTGACAAAACGCAAGTCGCAATGCACTTATCTTACAAACATCCACATAAAGGTTTCTTGACAGCAAAGAAGGAACGCTGTATATGAAAAATATACATTCTAATGAATTAGAATATGGCATCTGAAAATGCAGCAGAAATATTATAAATCAAATATGCAGAGCGAGGAAAATCCATACTACCAGTACCAGAACTTATTATTAGAAATAAACAACAAAAACTGTTTACTTTATTTTTTTCTACTCATAAGTGAGGAAATGAAATGAAATTCCTTTCTGCTATTTTAGAAACATACATCTTAGAACCTTAGAACAAATGCTTTGAATTTCCTTAAGATATGTTTAATACGAGAAAAAGCAACAAAAACAATTCCTATAAAATACCAGATCAGTTAAAAAAATAAATATAGTTGCATTATTTAATTTTTTCTATAATAATAATATGTAGCAAAACTTAAATACATAACTTAATACAAACAATATCATACTGTCAATTGGCATCTGGTTATAGTAAGCACATTTTCTATTGGCGTTTAAGCGGCAATTAGAATGGAAGCTACATTTGGTTGCAGAAGTTTTATTTGAAATATAGAAATATGTAGATAACATGATAACCAACAACTATACACAGTATACGTGTCTGCCTACCCTTACTAATATGTTGACATATTTCATTTCAAATACCACCAGTATGAGAAAATACATTTGCCACTATTTTGCAGGCAACACGCTTTTCAGTAGCATTTTATCATATACGTGTAATATCCCATTGTTTGCAGCATAGTATTCTTTATATAAAATAATTCATAATGAACCCATTAGCATATAAGTATCAAATAACCTAGGTCACCGGTGACCTATGGGAATTGTGATACAAAGTAAGGTTGCAAGTCACTGGTGACCTACTCATCTCTGAAGAAGACTAAGTTTGTAGGTCACTGGTGACCAACATTGCAGCGAAGGGCTAATTATTTAATAATTATGGTGTTCTATGCCTCATATGCTTCCGTTGATGTGTATTTGTAAATACAAACAAAAAAACTATTAGTTACAACAAATAAGTTAAAACAATGCGAGAGAAATACCGGAATTTTCAAACACTTTCGATTATAATCAAAAAATTAATTCAAATTTTATTAAAACATAACAATTTAAATTTACAAACGCATAAATGTAGAACAAGGGTATTAAGGCATCATTTTGCAAAAACTAGTTTAAAAATATTGCAATAATGGTGGTAAAATGCCAGAAATATGAACTACTGACCAGCTTTTGTTACAAAATTGTCGTTTTTTCTATCAAAGATGGTATTAATTCGATAAGAATGAAACTTTGAAAATGTGTGTGTATTTCAATAAACATTTTTTTTTAATAAATTCCTTAATTTCTATTATCCTCGCCAATATTAAATAGGCTTTATGATATACGTAAAATGTACATAGCCAAATATTTATAAAATATAGAATAGTAAGTCTTAATAATATTTACTATTTGGGCATTTTAATATATACTTCGGATAATTAATTTTTTTTCGCGATGTGTTAACCTCAGGGTGCATATGTTTCGCGTTTAGTCGGTAGTGAAACATTGGCAATAGTGCCTTTCTGCTGAAAAAAACCAATAAGAAACCGATTGTAAATGCCAAAAAGCCATCCCTCATAGTGAACTAAGCAGAATGCACTCTACGATTACGTACGATTTTTGACTTTTCCTTCAATTAATAATGTCTAGATTTCTTCTAATCGTTAAGAATTACCCCATCTACAGTAAAATGATATTGATTTAATTGTCTGTAAACTATTTAAACACATACTTGCTAGGATTAGCAGATTGCATCAACACGATAATGCTCCACCTCACTATGAAATACTGTATACAACAACGTATTAATTACCTGAATAACTACTGTTTTATCAGCACAATCTTTCGATATAAGATTTTTTTTATTCTTGGAAGAAGTATTTAATTCAATACTGTATTTATCAACAAGGGTTTCAGATATTTGTAATAATAGTCGATGAGTTATGTACAAAATAGTTTCTTGGCGATTTTTACCAGAAAAAGAAATTATCAATGTGGTTTATCAGTTGATCAATACGGGGAGCAATATAAGAAAACCAACACAATTTAAATTACAATAAAAATTATACGAACAAAAATTTTTTAATTATTTTTATGAATTCAATTTCCATGAAATCACTTTATTTAGTCTTCCTGCTAAATTCGAAATTCATTTTTGTACAATATAGTTCCTTAAAGCCCTATTGGACTATATAAAAGGAAAATAGAAACGAAAAATTCTCAATAACCATTACATATTTTGAAAACGTCTAATTTACACAAATGGTTTATATGAAATACATTTGCAGTGGATTACTTAAATACGTATCCTGCCGATAATAGGTCGTTAACGTGGTTTAATTTTTCGAATTTCTTTTCGACGCGAAAAACGATTCGGCGCCGCATTTTTCCGCGATTTCCCGTGGAAATATTCTATTGGTTTATTTATTTCTGTGTCGTTCTCGGGCTGTTCGGCGCCACGATGTACTGAGCAGTGCAATAACAGGGCACACAAATCATACTCCCCGGTGGGTCCGACAAGGCGGCTCGGTTTCGACAAGGTCTTACCGGTTCAGTAATTAATTTGTTTTTGATGGAGCTCTTACATTGTGTATCGGCTGCACCGTGGTCGATCCAGGGATAAATGACTCGGCTGTTCTTGGGCACGGGGTCTCGCGGGATTCGCCCGTGGCGCAACGGGATCAACTCGTACGGATCTTCTTGTATTTATCTTGTCATATAACTAAATTAGTTCATTAATATATGCCCCGCTTATTCAGGCGACCATGTCCAAATTCACCTAACTTAATTTACCTGTCAAACTTGCTGACTAATAGCTATTGGTAAAGTATTACACATCAATACCCAAGAAGAAGAAGGAAAAATAGATTTCAGCTCTAAAATGTTTAATTTCAGAGGTGGCAAGTATAAAACTTTCAGAAACTTTACTTTCTTTTTCAAAAGCATGTTTGACATTTTCTCAATAAATGCTATACACCAGTTCATCTTAGATTTTTATTTTCTCATTGCGCCATGTATGGGGAGTAGATGACCAGTAAAAAATTGGTTTCCTGCAATGGTAGAAAGAACTTCTTGACTAATAGCTATTGGTAAAGTATTGCTCATCAATATCCGAGAAGGCAATATGAATATAAGCTCTAAGATGTTTAATTTCTTGGTGGCAAGTGTAAAATTTTAGGAGAAATTTTGAAACGTTTTTTAAATCAAGGTCCTTTTTTTTAATAAACGCCATACATCAGAACATCTTAGAGTCTATTTTCTCAAAGCATTTTTTAATTAGCCCGCAACATCCCATTGTTGGGCAAGGGCCTCCCCCATAAGGGGGGTTGTTGATCTACTCTCCCATAGTGATCAATCTTCGTGGGAGAGAGGCGCCGCGGAACCTTCGGGTCACCCATCCAAGTACTGACCGGAGCCAACGCTGCCTTAACTCTCCTGATCGTACGAGAACGGGCGACGAATGTGCGCAACCTGGGATACTGTATTGTAAATACGACAAATATATAACTTGGCTTCCTACAATAGTAATGAATGCCGAAACAAGAACAGAAGGTGAACATATTACATTAATACCCAAGAAATTTGTTTACCTTTATTAATATGTTGACATATTTCATTTCAAATACCATTCGGCATATGAGAAAATACATTTGCCCATTTTTGCAGGCAACACACTTTCCAGTAGCATTTTATCATATGTGTGTAATATCCCATTATTTGCAGCATAGCATTCTGCATACAAAATAATTCACAATGAGCCCATTAGCATATAAGAATCAAATAACCTAGGTCACCGGTGACCTATGAGACTTGCGATAGAAAGTAAGGCTGCAAGTCGCATCTACGCATCTCCGCAGAAGACCAAGTGAACAAATAAGTTAAAACTATGCGAAACAAATACCGCGATTTTGATTTTCTTCCATGGCATTGACGAAGCTTCTTAATTTCCCCTTTGTTTACCATTGCCGAATTTTTTTGTAAAATGTGCTTTTGCTAAACCAGTACACATCAACACAATGAAGGAAAAATAAATAAGCAGTCTAGAAAAGCTGAAAGTTAACAGTGGAAAGCGCAAACTTAAAAAAAATTATATAATTTTTATATTTTCAAAATTACATTTTTATGTTCTGAAATAAACGAAACATTCCAGTGCATTTTAGATTTATATTTTCTAAATATGCCCTGTATTGAAAATATGGGGTGTGTATAAAGAAAATACTTTTTGCAATGGTCAGCATTGATAAAAAAGAAGAAATGAAGAACATTCTGACTAACAACTATCGATAAACGAGTGCACATCAACACCATGAAGAAGAAACATGTGCGGTCTAAAAATGTTGAACGGCAGCGGTGGAAAGCCCATACTTAAAAAAATTATAATTTTTATTTTTTTTAAACTACATTTTTATGTTGTGAAATGAACGAATCATTACAGTGCATTTAAAATTTTTATTTTCTAAATGCACCCTGTATTGACAATACGGGGTGCGTATAAAGAAAAAGCTTTTTGCAATGGTAAACACTCCTAAAAAAAGAAGAAATGAAGAACATACTAACAACTATCAATAAACTAATGCACATCAATACCATGAGAAAAAAACAAATATGCGGTCTAAAAAGGTTGAACAGCAGCAGTGAAAGTTTAAAAATGTCCAAAACATTATTATATAATTTTCTTACTTTAAAAACTACATTTGTATTGTGAAGTAAACCAAAGGCTCCTGCTCATCCTTTTATTTTCTCAATATACCCTGTGTGGTGGATACGGGGTGAGAGCAAAAAATTATTTTTAGCAATCATAAAACATTTGCAAAACAATGATGAAGTGGAGGAAAGGAAGAATATGCTTACTAGCAACTATTGATAAAGTATCAATACCATGAAGGAAAAAATATGCACTTCAGTTGGCGGAAAGTGCAAAATTTCAGAAAAATTTTGCCTTTTTACTATGACAAATACATTTTTTTGCTTCCTGAACTACACTATATTAGAATTCTCATTATCCCCCCCGGCACGGAAATACATGAGGACAATACACATGCACTTTCTTACAATAGCAACCGTATTAAAAAGCAAGGGACGACGAACTTTCTGGCTAATACCTATTTGTACAAGATTACACATCCATACCCACCAAGGCAAAATAAATCTGCACTATAAGAAGTTTAATTTTGGTAATTAAAACTGCAAAATTTTATAACTGGCAAATTATTTTATTTCCTGAACTAAATGCTAAATTTTGGAGTTTTATTTCCGCAATGCACCTTCTATGGGGAATATGCGACGAATGTAAGAAGTTTCTGCAATGGTAAAACATTGCTAAAACAGAGCAGATGAAGAACAAGCTAAGTTTATTTTCAGTGGTAGAAAATGTAAAATTCTCTACAATATTTACTAAAATGTTTTGTAACTCTCTAAACAGTCTAACCTACTTTTTTTTTTGAAGTAAACGAAATGAGCAAATGCATTATGGATTTTTGTTATCTTAAAATATTCCATTTGGAGAGTATGTGACGATTACAAAACTTACTTCTCTGCAATGGTAAAATTTAGTAAAAGAAGAACAGGTTGACAAGTTTCACCTTACTCTTTCTATGAGTTAATGTTAATTCACCAGCAAATCGGATAAGACCTTTCGTTATCTCTCCTATTATCATATTCAGGTAAATTTCAACTAAAATTTTCTTCTACCTAGAAACCCTCATTATAATAAAGAAAGTTGCCACCGTTAGACGTGTACAGTAGTGAGTAGTGCACAAGTGTTGGCAGCTATCTGCAGAAAAGTAATATAAAATTGTAATACATTCGGTAAGTGTAATGCTTTGTTTTTTAATTATTATTTACATAGGTGGCTTAAACGATAAACAATTAGCTAATAATTGGTATATTTGTATGTGTTTTCCAATTCAGATTATAGTTTCAAAATCATCTTTATTCCTATCCACAAGTTATGATTCTCAGAAACCATTAGTGCTAAATAGATGGTGAAATTGATCGTTTATGTTGCAATTAGACTGAATTACATCCTTAATTTTTCATTTTGTCAATTCTTAATAATAATCTGCAGGTTTTAGTAGAGTTAACCATTGAGAAGACCTTATTTTATTATTGTATATGTAGCTTATGAGGATTACAACTTTATCCATTCTTCTGTTTACTGCTTCTTCATAATATTTCTAGTATTTATTTCAAATATAGATATAAACTTTAACAATTATAAGGGAAACTCGCTTTGAAGAGGTTGAAAAATACAGTGTATGGCTAGCTGGGTGGTTGGCATCGGGTCGAAGTTTAAACCATGGGTGGGCAAAGTGAGATATACAGAGCCGTAAAATAAAAGTTTAACGCCGCTAGACTATGGAATAAACCTTTTATTAGATTTCATAACTGTAAATTTATCATAAGTAGCTATTTAACTAAAGATACATGGGCGTTGTCCGATAGGTAACTATAATTCACTTTTTTATCCGTTCCTATCTATATTTGGTAATATATATTCTTGCAAAATTTAAATATACCATTATTATAAGAAATCTTTATTAAAATACGGTAAAGGTGATTAATCCAAAAGCAAAACGTTTGTCCCATAGACAGAGATTTAAATTAATAATTTTTAATTAACAGATTGTTTTTATAAATAAAACAACTGCAAAAGTGGTAAAATATTAGTAAATTTTAAATTTATTGTTAAAATATATTTAACAATTGCAATTTAAGGCATCGTTTACAATTTGTGGGGAAAAAAGTTCTAAATTGTTTCCTTGTCATTACCATAATTTTACTGCAATTACTTTTATTAATATTCAGTTTAATAACTCATAAATGTACAGTAGTTGGAGTATAATATGTATAAAACATCATTAACTGTGATAATAACATGATTCTAAATTTTGAACAACACTGAAAACAAGCTTTCAGAAAATAGTGACTATAGAAAAGTAGGAAGAAAATAGAAGATTTTTAACCAATATGTAGGATGTGAAAGAAACTAGTGTTAGTCCCATTCGTTTTTCTTAGAAATTAATCTAAAAAGACATGTTTTCCGTCGCTATTACGTCTGTAAAGCCATAGCATATGACATAATACACGATGGTGTTACTAAAAACTACCACAAGGAAACTGTTTTCATTTTAAATAAAACATTCTGTATATTGTTAAGTGGCTTTCATGACTGCTTTTAAAAATATTTATTTGGAAGGCAATGTAGAATGCCACGATATGACAAATGTTTCGATCGCGTTACTATTACTTTAATAGTTATTTTTGATTCTAGATTGCTAAATGTCTTTTTTGCATTCGAGAATAAATTTTTTACGATCGCAGAGCAAAAAATGCATTCATGTATGAAAAAGCATTTCGCAATTGAATATCAACGTTTTTTTTTTTTTTTGAAAACTGTCTAAATTAATAACAATGCGAAGAGAAATCCTTGACAATTAACGATTCATTCATTTGGCATCTAATGTCATCTATGACAATTTGCATATTGCACAATTGGAACTTAATATTTAAACAATGTTAAAAAATAGTTCATTTATTGTTTAAATGTTTGTAGGCAAAATAAATAAATGAATTGCGTCCTTTTCTTTGGCCAAAATTTGCAAAATGTGATAATATGTTGTTTATTGTAAACTTTGAAGATTTGAGTAAACAGTATTGTTTAGAAAAATAGTTTCAATGATTATTTTAATATTTGTATAAACAGAAGGTACTTATACAATTTAAAACAACAACGTGTTTATTAATTTCTTAACAACAGCTATTGATGATTTCTAATTTAAATATGCCATCTCTTGATGTTACAAGAAACTTATCTATCAAAACTGAAGACGCGTAAATAAATGTGTGTAACAAATCACATAAATATTCTGTGTTATCTAAATCATTTGAAAATAACATTTATGTGATTGTTTTTAAACTTTGATACGAAGTTACTGTTGTAACTAATGAAATGTTTAATATTTCAACAATAATAAAAGTTTAATTAAAGTATCTCTCCAACTTTATTATCTCAACAGCAACATCAAAGCCAACCCGTTTCTATATGCAATCTTAACCATACCACATACATACATATGATCTATATTAACTATATCAAAGCGTCAAGGAATAATACAACAAAATAATTTGCTTTTAGTAATTTGACATTTAAAAAAGAAGGAGGGAATAATTTTGCTATGTATATAAAAATGGTATATATATATACATATCAGCCTTCCAATCTTTCATCGGTTGCAGGTGTGGATTCGCCATAACTTCCCGTCTTCGGCATCCATTGATGTAATGTCATATACTGAACAGAAAAGTTTCCTTCTAAGGCATTGAAAAGGTTTTACAAAAAAACTATTTTTCTAATTTATATAGTCCTATTTTTATATATAATATATTAATTGCCATGTAGAAAGTAATGTGTGTTGTCTATTCTAACTAATCGAAGCGTTAAGCGATAGACGGTGTCTCCGTATACGAACATACACCAATTATTTTTGTATACATATATAGCAACAAATGTGTTTCGTAGTTAAAAAATCAATAAGTGCAGTACATGTATATACTACATTCAGGTAAACACGTTGTAAATTGAGGTTATAAATTATGACACACCGCACTGTTGTCTGTACTAGTCTTGTAATTTTACAGTAATACACCAATCAAAAATTAACACTACACAAAACAATTTTTAAACCGATTACAACAGCGAAACATTCCGAATATATAGTACATAATAAAACAAAAGTGAACAGAATATAGAATAATTATATGCAATTGACAGTGGACATATGCAGACATGTGGCATATATAGTTGTGCCAGCCAATCAAGTAATGCACGTCATAGACCACATGATCAACGAGCAGCAGTGCTGGTATCATAAAATAAAAAAAAATCCAGAATGTAATTAGTCATTGCAGGTTAATCTTTTACTTTTTTTTATGTATTTACTTTTTAAATTTAGTAGACAATAGTAGGTGACCACAAAACCCATGGTTTTTTTAAATAATTAACAAATTAAATTATACAAATGTATTACATTTTATAGCAGAACTATTGTTATGTGTCGTTACGTTGTTATTAAATCCAAGATGTTTATACTTTGCTGTCAGAAAGTTGTCAGAAATTATTGCAGCTGTCGTTGAAGGTTGGTTGTTCGTAATTTTCTCCTTGTAAATAATTTCGAACGCGAACGAAATAATAATGGTCCACTTCTACCTTTAAATGCTGTCAGAGAGATAATATTAACTTCTACAACTAGAGTACCTATGTTTTTATTTTAATAATTATTAGCTACTATGGTTTCTACTTGCTATATATTAAACTAAAATGTAAATATTTGAGTTTACGTCCGTTTGTTTGTTGTTCCACTTTAAACTGTTTCTATATAAATATACACATAGAAGGTTGTGACGTCATAAATTTATATATGACGTGCATTACCTGATTGGCTGGCACAACTATATACTCGCTACACCTATTAAACACACCTAAAATATTACCAAAACGAAATATGAAACTGGTTTGGCACTGTTTGCAATAACTTTGCGGCTCAGAACCTTCAATCGGATTACTGACCTATAAGTGTAGAAGAATTTCAAATTTGCATGTTAGACAGCATTTAAGAAAGCAAACTGGTTGGTAAATTTGGCATGAGGATTAGTAAAAATCTGCTTTTATCGGAGCCATATCCTTAAACTCAACGGGTGGCTCTAAACTGGGGACTATTTACCTGAATTTTAATTTCGTCTTCTTATTCGGGGGTTGCGATCCGAGTAGTAAAATTTCTTACACCTAATTTGGGTATTTTCCAAGTTCTTGGAAAACTTTATGTTTACTCTCTCCAAGTTTGCTAATACTAGAATAATTTTACGTAATAAGACCAAGCCAACATTACAAATGGCATTTTCCGTTAAATGAATGATTTCTAAATTTGTAATTAAACCTACGATTACGGTGCAAGGGTTGTGTTAAGTTCAACTTCTAATTATATTTAAAAAATTGTAAGGACAATTGGTATGGTACCAATTATACTTAGGAAACCACCAACACACAGGCAGCCACTTGAATGAAAACAGTTATTCTTTAAGAAAGTCACGTAGTATTAGTTCGCAGGTTGAACAGCTAGTCTTGGTTCATTTGAAAACAATTGGGGACCTGAATGGGACAATATTAGTTTCTTTCTCACATATATTGGATAATTATTGTTCATATACGATTTTTCCCTTGGATGTAAATTTATTCGTTCTGAACCAATTTTTTATACTTAAGAAAAATTCTAATATAAACGTGCGTTGTTATACAGGATGCCCACGAACTGTCGCGGTAATAGATTTCAATGACACAAAATTTTCGTATCGAATAAGTAAAGTATACTTTTTTTGGTCTTTCGCCTACAATATTATTAACTATTTATGCACAAGCCATATCTTCGAGGCTCTGGTGAAATTTAAAAAAGATAAAGTTAAAACCAAAACTGGTTATTCGTAACAAATAATCGAAACACTTTTGATTTCTAAATTACATTTTGCTACCTTAATGCAAGGTAAGATACAAATGCAAATTATTTAAAAAACATTGGAAAATTACCACCATGTTAAGTAGTTTAGTTACTGAACGTTATCATTATAACTTGTAATAACTTTCATATAAACAGAAGTAAATCCAAAATGCCTATTTGTAAGAAAAACATAAACCACTGTTTTCCTATTAAACTGGTGAAAACATGGCCACACTTTATTATTTCCAGACGTAGACGTATACGACAGCGTCGCCTGCGATATACAGGGTGTTTCAGTTTTAATCTTGAATTCTTTAGGAAACGACTCTCCTGATCGGAATAATATGACTCTCACTTGCTCCTTAAGAAAGATAAGTGTCAAAGTTTACAAAAGTAAATCATTTGTTCATTATATCTTCTAGGAAAATGGAGAATATCAAACAAAATTTTATAGGCACACCTTCCTTGTGTACGGTTATTTTCTCAAGTTATGCTCCTCCAAATGTGTCATACCAGCGGCGTGTAATGGGATTACAACAGATTTATTTCAAGAAAAAAAGGTACGCCACTGGGTTTATTAAATTTCTTTCGCTTTTTTTCAAAATCCCCCTTCAATTTTGAATAAAACGCGCTTTCACAGATCCTAAATTAAAGTTCTAGTTTCAGAGATTTTTTTCAAAAGCATGCGAACCAGCTATGGAACAAAAATTATTTTATTCAAAAAAATGGTTTGAATATCATTTGTTGTTAAAGTAGATATATTTCCAATACTGAGTATACGGACATTCACTTTGTTTATGGTTTCTGCAGTGGAAGTTCTCATACAGCAGTCCAGGAATACCGACATCGTTTTCCAGGGGTGGATGGGCCATGTGGGGAAATGGGAAAATTCCCGGTGGGCCTTCCATATGGGCCGGTCACAGGCTGATGTTGGTAGCAGTACGATTTAGTCTTATGAATTTATGAACAAAAAATATATAACAGCGCACGGCGCACGCTAATAGCTAATTCTAATAAGTACATTTTTCTATAAATTTTAGTATAATTTAAAAAACCGTTGCAAATTTTTACGCATTTTTCAAATTACTGGACCATTATCCCGGTATTTGCAAACTAAGGGGATTGACTTATTAAAATGCAATGAGCTAGTGAAATCAGCCTTAACACAATTAGAAAATAGTCAAAGGGACTTTGCGAGTTTAAGAAAAACCGCAGACAATTTTATTGCTTGGGCAAATGAATACCCAACAATTGTTTAGTATTGAAAAATCTTTACCTGAACAAAGAAATAGATTAGTGAAACGAATGCCTGGCGAAAGCACAAAAGACGAAAAAGCGGTTCAGGCTCTTGACCGATTTACAATACCTAATCATAGCTTGGAGAATCTTTCACAACGAATATTATCATTTAATGAATTAGCTAGTCCAGAAAGATTAAGGGAAGAAATCACTAGCTACGCAAACAACTGGGAAGGTCTAAAGAAAACTTTGGACGAGTGTTATTTATCTTTATCTCATAACAACGATGACGATAAAGACCTTGAAACTGAACTGACTGAAACTCTTTGCAAGACCTGCAAAAATTGGGTACCTAGTTTGCTGTTATAAACTTATTATACGGTACAATTTATATCAGGAGGCATATCCTGTACTTGCTACAGCCTACCATTACTTATTAACATTGCCCATTTCTCAAGTAGAATGCGAACGTTCTTTTTCAGTTTTAAAATATATTAAGAATAAACTCCGAAATAGGTTGTCAGACAGCCACTTAGAATCATTTAAGTTGATGAACACTGAAAAAAAATATTTGTGTAAAATAGACAATGAAGTCGTAATAAACAGTTTAGCACAAACTACCCAATTTAAAAAAATCATTATTATTCTAAATTTTGCATTTTTTTGCTACTAGGTATGTTCTAAGATTTTCTTTGATGCAGATATCATGTGCAATTATTACATGAATAATATGTACATAGAAATCTAACATAAGGCTAATGTGTAGTGTGTTTTAATAAATAATTTCTGTATTAGCGTTGTTATTGCTTTGTCTTTGTGGATTTGGGGCAATTTGGGC
>JABXWE010038321.1:0-25264 GCA_014611495.1 Limonius californicus
TATTTAAAATACTCTTAAACTTCCTCAATAGAAAAAATAGTATAAAGAACACGTTTCATAAGACCACTTGTCGCACTCGTCCGTTGAAAAACTCGACGCTTCGCGTCTCGTTTTTCAAACTTGAACTCGTGCGTTAAGAAGAGGCCTTATGAAACTAGTTCTTTAATATACTATTAACAATGTGTCAGTTTCGTATCAAAAAAAAAGATAACTAATTTATTTGACACCATAAACATTCCTTTAGTCTAGTAAAGACGTGACTTTTCATTCCTCAGCCAGCTGAGGATCAGCTTTTTTTTTTGATCTCTTGTTATAGAAGCCTTACAATGTTAAATGTTCAGTAACTCAGTTACAGAAACAACATTATGCTAATTAGCTGTTCGACGAGACAAACATCGTAACGATGATTGGTTGGAAATTGCATCAATTCGCAGCTGAATATCCTGTGTAAGCGTAGATACCCTGCAGTGCGACTTTCCTTTATAGACGCTGTCTGTTTCATGTTACCGTTGAATAATATGATGTATGTGCCTGCTGAAAATGTAATAGCGGGCTGATGTATTGAGAAATTGCTCTTGGAACTGATTGAAGCAAGAACGATACGAGTATTGCCAAACACCAGTTCAGTCAATTTTTCAGAATCGAAAGTAGGGTTCCAAAATAAATTTTGCTCTAATATGAACACCATGTTAAGCTAAAATTTCACACTTATTCGAATTAAAACTTTGTAATTTGATTGTTTGACCTTATTAAGAGATCGATAACGATTTTTTAGTCTTGAACAAAACTGATATTGCGTTAAGATTAGAAAAACACACAAGGATACACGTAACGAAAGCTATAAAAATGGCAGGTCACAGGCAGAATTCCCACGCAGCGCTAATGGATTCGGGGGATATAAGGAATGCTGAGGTTTGCGGATGAAACGTGTTGTTAATAATAACAATAGAACTAAACCGTAGTCACATGCTTTTAAATTCTTTTCGATCGCACTATCTATAGTATGTTACGTTGTGTACTGAAGTTGTGTAAGTATTAGTCTCTTTAAACTATTTCTGCTATTCGCCAAATTGTAAAAGCAAAGTAGTTTTACCCCCTTAAATTTTCCGTTTTTTGATAGTAATGAAGTTGAATTTTCTGCTTTCGAAGACGTAGTAATCATTATAAACAGTGGGAGACTATTCTTTAAAAAATTAAAGACGTATAATTTATAAACTACTCAAAAATAAATAGATATATTGTAATATAAAACATATAGGTTTGTATTTGGCGGCTAATGGTCGTCTATTATTGATAATTACTGCAAGCGGCAATGTTTGATGTTACAAAACAAAAAACAATCGAATCCAGTTGCAATTGTTTAACTGTATTAGGTTCAAATCAAGTTTGTGTGTTTGATTGAATAATCTTTCCTGTCTTCTTAAGATATTTTCCGTTAATTATTTTTTTATTCGTATGTTACATTTGTGTTCTTAATAATAAACCACAATGCAGAGAAACCATTTAACAATAGAATAACGAAATTTAGCCGTTTCTATGTACCAAAGAGGAGATCGTCAGGTCGATATTGCTGATATATTAGGAACCATGCAGAGCGTAATTTCACGTGCCTTTTCGCGCCTTGGAGAAATAGGTACGATTGCAAGAAGGCCTGGAAGTGAATCTTTTCGCATCACATCACAGCGTGAAGGTCGACGTCTGGTCAATGCAAGAATGCTCACCTTGTAAACTTCTCGACATCTACAGAAAGTGCTCCAGAATGCCACAGGAAATCGAGTCTCCGACCAAACTGTGAGAAATCGATTGTTTGAGGTAGGACTTACCTCATACCACCCCCGGAGATGTCCCGTAAAAAATTTTGCTCAACGAATACCGGGTGGAATGGTCAAGACGTAGGCTTCCAGAACCCACATCGTGGGATGATATACTGCTTTCGGGCGAGTGCAAACATTGTCACAGCAATGATAGCCGGCGTCAAAGAGTATATCGTAGTGCCGGACATCGTACCTTATCTCAGTATACCCAACCAGTCGTTGCCTTT
Source organism: Limonius californicus (assembly GCA_014611495.1). Lineage (NCBI taxonomy): Eukaryota > Metazoa > Arthropoda > Insecta > Coleoptera > Elateridae > Limonius > Limonius californicus. Next base: position 2,042 of record JABXWE010038321.1, read on the forward strand.
GGTAGTGGTGGTCTTATAGTATGGCCTGGAATTTCTTTAGGGTGGCGTACTGACCTCCACATCTTCAATGGTACACTCACGGCCCATGAGATCATTATGGACCATGTTCTGAACCGTCGCAACGCTGTTAGACGGGAATATTTTGTTTTTCTTGACGATGCTTCGAGATGAGGAAATAAACCATCATGCTCTTCCTCTGTTATCTCCAGACCTCAACCCCATCGAGCATGCATGGGACCTTTTGCAGAGACAGCTGGATCATCATAATACAAGGCCTACTATTGTGTAACAGTACTGTGGCATCAAATTCCACAAGAACATATTGGTAATTGCATTGCGGGTATGCCAGCAAGATGCAGAGCAGTTATTACTGCCAGAGGAGGTGCCATGCGGTATTAGAATTGCATTAAGTCAAGTGAAAAGACACAATAACGATTTTGATTATAATAACGTCAAATTTCTTCTTTAAACGTACCTTTGTTGTAATTTTCATGTCCATTATTAACAAGACGTTACATTTTGTTATTTTGGTAGTTTTTTATTATAAATGCAATAATTGGTGTTGCCTTTTAAGTGTCAGACTGCTATATCCTTATTCATTTTTGAGTAGTTTATTTTTAAAATTTGCTTTTAGATATTTTCAATCTTACTACAAACCGGGAATAAGTATCGACAAATAAATTTAAGTAAAGTAAAAATTCATCCAATGATATTTAACTACTACTACTACTTTTACTAGTAATTGCGGTACATTCAGTGAGTTTATAATCAGCATAATGTAAGTTCTTTAACACAATAATAAATATAAACAACATCCGTAATCGTATAATAACAGTTATTTTTAAGCAATAAAAAATTGGTAAATTATTTCATTTTAACGAGTTCAAGTTTAAGTTCAAGAACTACCTACTTAGTAATTGCTATTTTTTGTTAACGTTTGTGAATTACAGTTATGGTTTGTAAAACGCAATGACCTTCCTTTGATTTTTGGTACATGGTGTAACATGAGATAATCTTTTGTTGCTGTTTCCTTATGTCAGAGGATGCGTCAGTCGGAGTTAATAATAAGTCCAAGGTTAATCGGTGCTCATTACCCTGAACTGAAAATAAATATAAATTTGCAAGAATGAAATATTAGATTTAACAATATATTGTTGCAGTTAATATAAACATGTATTTACTAATCCGAAAAGTATACTATTTTGCATTTAAAAATACCTTATACCCGAATAATTTGGAATACTTACAACTGGAACTTTAAGTCTTGTTCAAGATTGTCCATGCAACTGTAGTATTTATTGCAATTTCTAACCGCTTGTTATGTTGCCTGGCATCATATGCCGCAAATAGAACTTTGTTATAAATTTCTGTTGTTATAAGAAATTGTGTGCTATAAATTATAGATATAAATAGCTCAAACGACTACAACTTAATTGCACAGTATTCGTAGGATGTTTATAATAATATAGAGGGTTTTGCAGCTTTATTAATCTTGAATACTTTGGGAAAATACTCTCTTGATCATTCTGATTCTGAAAAATATGATATAGGGTAAGTTCGCCTAATCCCAGTTATACCCAGTAAGGGACCTCGATGGGGCAGTGCGAACAAGCGCTGCCAGTCGAATTCACAGTGAAATGTGGCTCAATCGGCCGCGGGCTCCAACCCCGGCTGAGCCGACCGTATTTCCCTTAGTTAACCCTTCAGTAGTGACTGAAGTATTTAAATATCCTGAAGAAACTTTGGAGAATGCTCATAAGGCTATTCGTGAAGACGAGCTAGGTATAAGGAAAGCTAGCAGAAAGTTCGGAGTTCTTCGGAGAACTCTTTAGGATCAAATTCAATGTAGAGTCAAAATAGGTCCTCGAAAAATGGACACCGGAACTGTATTGACCAAGACATAAGAAGCCGAGTTAGAAAACTGGTTGATCACGCTCGCAAAATGTGGATTCCCTCAAAAGAAATCCGATTTATTAAATACCCTTAAGATAAATATATCAGACAGCAACCGGAAGACAACATTTAAGAACCAAAAACCAGGTCAAAAATGTTACAGTTCTTTTTTAAAAGACACTCAAAACTGGCACTATAAGAAGCCAAAACCATTACAAAGGCAAGGGGAGTGGTGACTGAAGAATGCATTAAAATATGGGTTAGAGAGGTTGAACTTTTTTGGAACAGCATGAAGCGCTTGATATATTAGATGATCTTTCTCGAATATATCATGGGGACGAGACTAGTGTTTCGATGTGCTCAGAAAGTGGGAAGGTTTTCGAACCCAAGGGATACAACAATATATATGAATTAAAAAAGGGTAACGAAAAAGAAACACTCACCGTACTTATGGATTTTTAGGCCAATGGAAACACGCTTCCATGGTTGTATTCCATTTTATTAGGCCCAACAAAGCAATTATAGACAGTGTACCCCCTGAATGATTGTTAGGACATTTGAAAAGTGGATGGATAAAAACAGAGATTTTCTGAGTATTTGTCTAATGGGGTAGATAAGTGGCTTGAAGTCAATAATATTTCAAGGCCAGTACTGCTTTTCGTTGACAGGCACAAATCACATCTATCAATTGAATTTAGTTAGTTTTGCCATAATCATGGAATTATATCGTACGCACTTCCGCCCAAGACAACGCATTGAATGCAACCTGCCGATGTAAGTGTAGTTCTGCTGCCTCAAAAATGCGTCTCCTAAAATCTTCAACAGTCTTTGATGGTGTTTGGTATACCATATTTTTTATGTGGCCTCCCAAATAATAATCTAAACAAGTTAAATCTGGAGATCTTGGGGACCAGGAGTGCTGTTCTCCTCTATCAATTACACGTCCTTCAAACCGTTGACTCAAAAATTGTCTTGTACTTAATGCAAAGTGCGCAGGGGCACCATCGTGCTGGTACCACACACCATGTTTGTCCAGAGGGACATCATCTAACAACCTTCCCAAATGATCTAGAAAATTTAAATATCTGTCGGCGGTTAAATGGTTCTTAAAAACGATTGGACCAATGAGCATGTTATCAATAATTCCACACTAGATATTCACTGAAAACTTATATTGATAAATTGACACTGTGATTTCCTGAGATTCTCGAAATCCCAAAAGTGGCTGTTATTTCTGTTCATTAATCCATTCCTTATAAGTGTTGCCTCATCCGTGAATAAAATTCTATTCCGTAGGTTTCGATTTTGAATGATCCAGCGGCAAAATGCCATACGACTAGCGAAATCTGTAGGCAGATTTCATTGGATTCTGCCTTGTAAAATACGTGTCAATAACTAACAAGTAAAATACAAAGAATGAGCAAGAATATTGTAAACGGAAATTAATTGTACAGGGTTTTTAAACTACATTATACAATTGTAATAATTTGTTGTCACAGATTGGATGAATTGTGGTTCTATGAGGATTGTACATATCGGAAGACAGAGATGTCTTAAAAAAGGCTTATGTTCGTACTTTTTTCTATATTCACGGAAACTATATCACATGCAAATGCATTATTTACAGTCAATCTTAAAAACTACAGTATTTCTTTATTAGCTACTTTAGGTAATATGTCGTATTCATGGTATTTGTTACTATCTAATAGTATATAAGACTATAGGAAAGGTAAAATATCTTGCTAAATACTACATTACCTCATTACCATTACGATTAGCTTGCTTATAAAAGCTTAAACTCTCTATGTTTAATGTATATTAATCTTTCATATTAAGTGCTATATGTTCATCTCAGTACTATTAGTAATCATATTCATTAAAAAATTAATTCGTTTCAGATTATTCGCACGATACCAAAACTTTCGTTGTTCCAGTATGTGTAATATCCTGCAGTATAGATAATATCCAAAAACATCAAACATGTATGCAAAATAAAATATATTTGATTTGCATTTGACGTCACCGCGAAGTGTTCGTAACCTTAAACTTTTAATTGCTTGCGATCTTGGTAAAATGATTGACAATCCTTCAACATTGGAGGATGAAATCGAAAACTTAAAGCACGAAGATTTATGCGAAATAACTCACAGCTCGTTGAGGCGTCTATTAGCAGCCGATCCTCTGTTATCGGACTTACCTGGAGATGTAACCAATGAAGAAATTATTTCTCAGATTGCAGTTTTACAAGGACAATCAATCACCGTTTTTATTTTGAGAAATTTAGAAGCTCCGTTAGCTGTAGTGGTAAGTGGGGACAGTTCATCAAATAATGGCATGGTTTGGTTGGATTTTTTAAATACTTTGAAGTTTGGTATCGCAATTGTATATAGTACATTATAGACAGAACTTTAATACAGACAATTTGTATAAACGATCAGAATAATTATTCATTAGTAAACAATAAATTTTTGTTGCTTTTAGTGGCAAATAAGTGTTAAAAAAATGAACGATACATCTTGCACCTTTTAATCAAATATAATCAAATTTGTATTTTGTCTTGAATTAATTGTTGTATTTCTTCAGATACCGCAACAAGGTACTACCGTGAAGGATTTAAAAAAGGCAATTCAGAGGAGTTTTGATTTGAAACAGCAACGCTTAAGAAGCAAGACTAAAGTATCTTGGAAGTACATTTGGCAGACATACCAATTACAACACGGTACTCAAATAATGAAAAGTGACAATGAGGTAGTGCTGAATTATGGTGTAAAAAATAAGTCCCAAATACGATTTGTCAAGCGATTGCGAAAATATGGTGGTTTTTAATTTTGTTAGTTCGTGTAGAGGTAGATAACATGCTCCGTGTACTTAAATTGGTTCTGGGGCACTTGATCGTTTTTTCTAATGTTAAAGGTAGGTTTACTTTGTTGTAAAAATGTTGTCTTAAAAAAACTGCTAAGTGAGGAAACTACTATATGAAAACAAGAACTTGATGATTATTTTAATTTGTGAATTTTTAGGTATATCAAACCATCCATGGTTAGAGCAAGTGTCTAGACAGGAGATTTTGGCAATGGGTTGTGCCAATTTGGGATTACAAAAGCAAAGTGAATTCAATACCAATCAGCTAGATCATATTTTAATTGATCACAAACATAAATTACTGTATTGTTATGTGCCTAAGGTGAGTAAATTGATATGTTTTATATAACTTAAATAACGATTCATCCGTTTTTAACAAGTCTTGATACTTTCCTTGAGATTATGTAAACTATTTTTAAACATTATGAAATTGCCTGTTGTGTTATCTCTGTTTACACTGATAATTGCTATTTTTAATTCTAATTGGATATTTTTTACTATATTATACCCACATCTTAATGGGTTATTTATTGAAATTGTTATGTATAAAAAAAATTAACAAGACTTTTAAGTTAATATAAACCATTCGATAAATTGACTCTGCCTGCATGGTTAAGTGATTAACTATATCCCAATATGAATTAAATGGTACCATTAAAACACTAACCCAAAAAAGCACATAAAATATCTGAGTATTAAACAAAACTAAAGTGTTTTGATATAAAATAGCAAAATATTTTAATTAGTAATATTGCCCAGACCTGCAAGAAACTGATAAATATTATAAACACTGAAACAAGAAATGATACTGTAGAAGAACTGTCTAGTATCTACTTGACTTATAAACGTCAGTCTTAATCTTAAAATAAACACATAAGTATTTTGTTCTGTAATTCTAAGGCTAATTTGACACAACACAGAATTTTGTACAAAATTTAATCACAAAATTATGTACAAAATACTGCAAAACATGTATGACATGAATCAGAATATTGTGAGAATTTCTGTCTGTGAGCATGCATAAATAGGTGAAAATTACGCTGACATCTATGAGAAAACTGTCAACATAATCATCTGACTGGGTAATCCAGAATTCTACCAAAGTTTCATAATGGTTGTTTACTGTTAGTTACATAACCAGGACACTTGTCTAGGTCCATAGAGACACAGAATAAATACCTACGGACACAGAAGCGCCACTCTCGGCGGCGCCTTTGATGTTTCAATAGCTAGATTTTGTGAGGCGGCCATATTGAAAGCAAGTAACTTAAGGCGGGTAATTCAAAAACTTGCATTGAATGCGTGTTAGTTTATAATTTTTATGCTTTGATTTGGCACAAGGTAGAAGTATATACTTCTTTAAGAGTGTACATTAAAAAAATAAAATCTTATAAATGTTTAATATTAATCATTTTTACATTTTTTGCGTGCTTATTTCTAATATTTCTGTTAATATATTTTAAACAATAAAATATTCTCATTCTAACGAATAATTTTAACAAATAAGTATTAGGAAAATTTTTAGAAGGATGAGTAAATGGTACATCATTCATAATACTAAGTAAACTAGTTCCCACATATGCTTGAACAACTGTTAAAAAATTATCAACAAATATTCCTTCTAATTTTTCTACGTAATTATAAAAATTAATATTAGGTACTTTTAGGTTTCCAAACATATCTTGGTTTTTGTTTTCATATGCTTTATAATAATTAAAAACCACAGTGGAATCAAAAGATTTAGATTCATCATTTGCATATTTTTCACAAACCTCACACGAATGAATATCCAAACAGTTTCGTAGCAAATAACCACATACATACTTTAAACCATTTACACCTGGCAAATTATTTCTGTAGTCAACTGTATGTACAACTACTTCATTTGATGCAGAAGATTCAAATATTGTTAACTCCATCGTAGAATCATCACCATTTAACTTGGTTAATAAACTATCAAAATCAGCTGTACAATTTGCTTGTTCGGAATGTTCAAGGTAATTTAAACAAAATAGTTTTTTAAAGGCTCTGAAAAACTGAATAGGTGTAGGATTGGATGAATTACCACCTTGTTGTCGCACTGCACCAAAAAAGTTTTCTAAACAATCCTGATTGATGGACTGAGACTTTAAATATCTCCACAACTGTAAAAACGCATTAATTGTTACCATAAAACCAAACAAACATTTGATACTTTTTGTAACATCCTTACCCCCTTTACCTCTTACAACTATAGTGTTTAAAAAAACTAAACATGAATTCAAAAAATTATGTTGCATTTCGGATCCCATCCATGCATTACCATGGAGTTTTTCAGACCGTTTTGAATTCGAATTTAAAATATCAAATAGTTTGTCAAACTTATCCACTAATTCTGAAGTTCCAATTGCTAATGAATCTAATGCCCCTAAGCTTACGTATGTATTTAATGCGCTGGCTACGGTATGACTAAATACCTGAACGGCTAACTTTACTCTCATTTTTTGAAAATCAGTAGGATTTACATGCATATCTGATAATTTAGGAGCTAGTCGAATATTTTGTAATTTATCCTTTTCATAAAAAGAACTTATGTGTTTCCAAGACGCTATTTTGTTATCAAAATGGAAATCATATTTTAATAAGTTGTTTCTTATCGATTTTATAAGATGCGGTGTGTCGAACATGTAAAATATTTTTCTATCATCTACAGTGAAATAGGGGTTGTCAGGCGAAACGTTATGGCCACTAGCAAACTTTTGAAAATTTGGCCCCATATCAGTTACAAAACCACAGATATTTACACCAATTGAATAAAGCTTCCTTATGAAACAGTTAACGATTCCTGTTAATTCATTACCAACACAGTTGGAATTGGTAAAAATATACCCTACAGGTTGTTTCCATGTTCCACGTAAACTTCGGATCATAAAAACTAAAGCAGAAGTGGCAGGTTTTAATTCTACATTTGCACCGGTATCATGAAACCCAACAATTTTGTCATCCTTAATACAATAAAATAAAAATGTTTTAAGTGACATTTCATCAGCACATAAAATGCAATGTTTTTCTGCACTATCTATTTCATCGAGTTTTAACTTTAAACTTGCAAATAAAATATGATTTACCCCGGCTGTGTGTTGCCAATTCTCTGTCAACCGCTGAAGGCACCGTTTTGAGGGTAAACTAAAAACTTTAGACATAAATTTATATGCTTTGGGGCTCATAAAATAAATGGTTAAAGCCAGCTTTTTAAGCTCCGATGTATATCTTCTTCCCTTTGCAGCATGCTTATGTAGATCAACTTGTAGTTTAATAAATTGAGCTGCGTTGGGAGGAAAAAATTTGTCACACAAGTTTTTAAATGGATCTACATTTACACTTGACAGCATGCTTTGAAAGTTGTTAGAATCAGTACTAGTGTTGGACTTCAATTCTCGGTTAATCTTCGATAACCGTCTGATTTTTTCTCTCAGTTTCTCTTTGCGCGGACTGTGTGACGAGCATTTGGAGGATGTTTGTACTGAAACAGTGGTTGTTCGGATCGGAGAAGTAACTGGTAATATGTCAAGTTGTGCAGAAGATTCAGTGACATAGTCTGTTGCATTATCAACATATTTTGAACAAGTTGGTGCCTGCAGTTATATAGGAGAATTAACAATAATTTTCGGAACAAAAATACCACAGTAGAAAATATCATTTTTTAACACGTTATTACCTGATTATCTTCACTTGTTTTTCTCATTTTCTCCCCAATTGCTGCACATTTTCTATCAACTGGTTTTCTTTTTAAGGTTCTTAATGGGGGGGGATTCGGTATATTAAATATAGTTGGAACTGCTTCGCGCTTAAGCCGGTTTTTTAAAAAATTCAAAAACATACCATCTTCAAAATGTAAACTGCATATTGTGCAGTTATTGTACAGATACTTAGCATCTCGATTTAACAAATCTTGCCTTCTACAGGAAACAGCCCACTCTTTAGCACTAAAAAAGAAATAGGCTAAATGCGGGTATTGTTATCAGGTCCCCGATGATTGGCACCTTCGTACAGTTTTTGTTTTTAACAGTGAATCGTAGGCTTTTCTAACTAATTGTATATATTTTTCAAGTCTGGCAACCTTGTATTATTGAATGCAAGCGATACGCCATTTGTAACTCTTTCAGTTTCGATGTGAGAGGCTGATGTATCCGAGCACGTTTGTCAAGGTGTGTTTTTTATGAATTTCTTAAGAATTCAGCTTCAGAAACTAGGTCATAATTTTGCCAGGTTCATTCAGCAACCGTTGGGGGTTCTTTCATCATTAGTATATACCACTATTCAACAATAATTCCATTAAATACATGCTATAGAATCCATGTTTTTTATTATTTTGGGGGGCCAACTATTGGATCGCGAAACAGTTTTTTTCCAATGATTGGCATGGGTGCCAATCAATGGTGCGTTCCTGTTTATGCAGCGAACCAATCATTGAATCTGCTATATTTCGACCATTATTTTCACCTAAGTCAACGAATTCAGCTCAAACTAATTTGAAAAAAATTGCTAACTGAGCAGAGACCTCATGTGCGTGTTTGGAAGCACATAATCTGGCTGGAAAATTATGACATTGTTACTCATATCACTGACGTTCTTTTCAAATTTCAGTTTTGGTGATTCTTGTTTGTTTCGCGTTATCTATTGTATGAAGGTAGCTAATGTTCCACTATTTTTTCTACTAGATACCAAAAGTGAAAGTTAGTCAAAGCTATGTGAAGATGTACACCGAAGAGCAAATAAAAATCACACTGGAGGAAATAAAAACCGGCACATCCAAAAAGTACGGCATAATAAAGGCCACACTGCAGTTTCGACTTAGTTCAAAATTCAAAACTCCCACACGAGAACGACTTTACTGAACAAGACATTCTGAATATGGATATGGTATTTTTAAACAGAAGAGTTTGCTAATGTCTCACACTCCGAAGTTGCCGAAAAAGAAATAAGTACTTTCGGTCTTGAAGATGTTGCAATGGAGTTTCCTAATGCAAAACCCGCGATCTCTCCAGCGATTATAAGCGAAATGTCGAATTTGAGATCTGATGACATACGAGACAAATAATATCCGGAAACGATTGCTTCAGATGACAAAATACCCATCGAAAGACCCATTTGCAACGAACCCCCATGTTCTATGGATAACCCTACTGAACCTTTAGCGAACTATAAGCCTTTCACACCTGATGCCGCGATAGAAGATAGCCTTACTAAACCTTCAGAGAATCACAGACCTTTTATACCTACTGCGACAGAGGATGGCCCTACTAAACCTTCAGCGGACGGCGAAATTAATAATGACTTATCAACGTTTCTGTTTTGGCTGAAAAACTCCCGAAAGAAAGGATAAGAAGGCGACCAAAAGAATCCCATACGTAATAACTTCGTCAGGATTCAAACAGATTTCTGAAGAGAAACAAAGACTTAAATTGGAAATCGAAATAAAGAAGCAACGTAAAGATAAGAGATTGGAGAATAGTATCGATAAGAATAAGACTGAAACAAATAAGAAGACTACTTCGAAAATTGCTTCGAAAACCGCTTCGAAAAAAGCTTCAAAGGCAACCTCGACCATTGTACGAAAAACTGCGCCCAAAATGCCTCTACATCATGTACGCGATATATTTAGAGCCGAAGATAACTATTCAGCTAATTACCACTGGAAAACGAGATGAAGTATAAAGTAAGGCGACCGTATATAGAGGGCTTTGGTATTTTTGTGTGCAAAATATTTATGGTACAAATCTTGGAATAAAATGTCGAAGACGTACCAGATGCCAATCAACGGTTCAATCTCCAATGCCAATGATTGGCTACCCTGCCAATCAGTGGTTCAATTCTTATGCCAATCATTGGCTATACTGCCAATAGCTGGCACAAATGCAGTCTTTTACTTTTTTTTCACTTATTTCAGAAATTTGTTGAATAAAAACTTGACAGATTTATGTAGCAAAACATCGAGGATCAAATTAAAAAAAACAGTTTTCTACTATTAATAGGTACTGATGATCTACAGAGCCTTCGAAGGTGAAAAACCTCTTAAGGTGCCAATCAATGGGTGTTTTACCCTAAGAGTTTTGTGTTTTCAATTCAGATAACTTACCGTTGTGCGTCTTGTGGAAAACGAAAGAAGCTTGTTTATTTATATTGGAATTGTTGGTGCAATTAGGTGCAGCACACCACCGCCCACCTTTTAATGCATTCATATTAAAATTAGTCTTAGTAATTTAATTGTTATCATAAAATCCGGTTGACAAACTGGTCAACTCGCATTGAAACTAAGGGATATAATCACAAATCTACTCGCTGCCAACATGGCTACAGCTACGCATGCGCACTCATTTTCAGATCCGCTTAAAACCGAGAGTGGCGCTTCTGTGTCCGTAGGTATTTATTCTGTGATAGAGAGATTAGGTTGTCTGGTAACTTTAGACCAATAAGAGGATTGCGCGGGAATACCTCACCTGTTTGCCTGATTTGAATATAATCTATCACGGCGTATAGGAAATGGCTTAAATAATTGTGATCATTTTTTATTAACACAGTTTTAAAAGTTCTTATTAAAGATATTAGAGAGAAATAAAAGATATAATTACAAGAAACAATAAATAAGACAAAATTACCTGGAAAATATTATCAAAGTATATTGTATTCAATGTGGTTTACTTGCATAATTAATAACATTTCAGTTTTAGAATCTAACATTTGATATTTTTATTTGTTAATATGTACATAATGATCACATAAATTGCAGTATAAATCTAAGGTCGTACTCTATTAACAATTGATTTTTTTAGAACCTAGGTGTGCAGACACGTGTGTACGATAAGAACAGAAATAATATATATTTGTACAAAGATTATTTCCTTCAAATTACTTTGTATATTGAAACTTCATAAAATCACTTTTTAGTCAGTAGATATAGCATTATAAAATCAGGTGATAATGCGGCGTGATCGATCTTATATAATGCAGGGAGCAGAATTATTCAAGGTAGAAAAGGGGGGGAGGAGGGCGAAATACGGAAGCTTGAGAACCGCTGATCTCTATGCAGTTCTTTCTATTTTTGTAGATAGCTTGTACAAATTGGAAAAGGGTTCTCATGGTACTAACTCAGCGATCTAATGTTACCAATTTGATGGATATTCCAGCAAGTGTAGCCCATGCAAACACTTCCTTAACAAGATTATCGGAGTACAACCAGGATGATGCCAAATTTTATTTGAATAATTATACCAGTTTTCTTATGGTACGCCAACCATTTGAGAGGCTTCTATCGGCATACCGAAATAAATTGGAAGATACTTTACCCAGTGCTAAATACTTCCAGGTTTGGATTTTGTGAGTAATTTGGGTTTATAACTTCTTTATTATGTTTCAGGCAAGAATCGGCAGGTATATAGTAAAAAACTACCGTCCCAATGCAACTGAAAATGATCTGAAAAATGGCGACAATGTATCATTTCATGAGTTTGTGCAGTACTTAATAGCGGAAGGTATTACGAATGACTCTGCTAACGAACACTGGCGGCCAATTTATCAGCTATGTTATCCTTGTGTAGTTAATTACACATTTATAGGAAAATATGAGCAGTTTGAAGAAGATTCAAGTGTAATCTTGAACATGATCAATGCTCCATATGTACTGTTTCCTCATTCTAAACCCAGTCAAACATCTGAGAAATTAAGGCAGTACTTGCGCCAATTATCATTAATGATATTGAAAGATTATACAGGATGTATGAAATAGATTTTAAATTATTTGGATATAGCCTAGAAAGTGTTTTGGGTTTTGACATAGGTTAACTTAATTGGTTTATTTAATTGGTGTTTATTGTATCCAATATTGTATAAATCTTGTAAAAATAGTTTTAATGTTTAATAAAACAAGGAAGGCGAAGGATCTTAAGTATAATAATAAAATATTTAATTTGTTGGCGTTTTTCTTCTTTCTGTATTGGTATGTAGCTGTTGTGCGTATCGGTATGTAGGTGTGTTGTTGATATGATGTACAGTGGTTTTGTTAAATAAAAACATGTTTAAGAAGTATTAGTTATTTCATTTGGGACAGGCCCAGAGCCAACTGTGAATGTCAGGGGAGGTAGTGGAAATATTTGGGGAGGCAAATTTTTGTCTAATATTTACTTATTGGTCTCTACAGTGTGGAACAGCCAAATGGAATAAATTCAGTATCTCAATTATTGTGCATATTTTTAAAAAACCCCCGAGACACGTCAGTGTTAGATTCTGAAATGACATCGTGCAACGTAAAAATATCATCTCTAAATTCAACCCCCTCCGAGTTACAGTTGCAACCCTCAAATTTTTATATTGGAAGTAGGGGCTTGTGATACCTCATTTGAAAGGTCTTCTCATTCTCTTTTCAAAAATGCTATGGTTATAAAATTTATTGCAAAAATGAACAGTAAAAAAATAAATTCATCTGATTGACGAAATTTGCTACAACAGACTAAAAACCTAGTAACTAACAGTGGCGGCTTGTACTAAAGGGCACGTGCCCACCCAACCACCATGATAAACACAGAAAGAAATTCGCATGTAATATCAGTGCATTATTTTAATTTCATTATTTTAACGATGGTATCAATTTTCCTTCCGCACCAAAGGCGCGGCTAACACGCTCAAAACTATGTTCCGAGGAACGCTCTGATTTGTTCCCCATGCAGAGGTGATTCGGTTGCCTGTCGGTTATCTTCGCTATACGCGATATATCAGGCGAATGGGGCACCGAGCAGATTGTTCCCCATTTAAAGTCGACGTTTGAATTTCGACCGCAGTGTTTTGTGTTTTCGCGCAATCGCGCGTTTGGTTTCAAAGGCGAAAGATTGTATGTGCGGATGTTCAGTAACAAATAAACTGTTTTGTTTTATGTGCTTAATTTTTACGAAAGAGGTTAGTGCGTGGAATAAACAAGGGGTGAATGATTTAGAACAGATTGCAGAGAGGACAAAGAAACACAAATCTTCCGTTTCTCACATGAATGCATGCATGGATTTTAGTGTTTTAGACAAAGTGGACATCCGTAAACAATTAGAGGGTGTTTATTTACGACATAAAATTAAGTACAACGAAGACGTGGAAAAAAATCGTCATATTTTGCGCCGGTTAATTATGTGTATTAAATTTTGCGGCGTCTTTGAACTGGTGTTGCGAGGTCACGATGAAACATTAACGTCAGACAATCCATGAATTTATGTAGGGTTAATCAAGTTTGCTGCCGAATTAGACGCTGTGCTTGCAATACATATGAAAGGTTCACAAGTGTTTAAAGGCGTCTCAAAAACTATTCAGAACGAATTGCCAGATGCAATGTTGCAAATTTACAACCAGGAAATATTAAACGAAATTAAATCTGCAAATTTCATTGCTTTGGAGGCCGATGAAACTACTCATAGACGTCTTTTCCAGCACGAAAAATAGGAGAATGGATTTTATGTACAAAAAATAGGTAAGTTTATTCTTGTGCCCACCCTCTTTATTAACTCACGAGCCGCCACTGGTAACTAATAGCGTTTCGTTCTTGATAATGTAATAAAATAAAGAACACATCAATTATTAGTGTGCGAGATGTTCAAAATGCATGCCTGGAACGTCTTGGTTGCATCCTAATTGTAAATAAAAATGTCTTCTAACGTTGATCAACATCCGAGGCGTGACCGACCTAATCGCAAGCGTTATTTTTCTTGAGGCGGCTAGATCGCGTGGTTTAGTTTTGTATACCATACTTTTCACATATTCCCATAAGAGGAAGTCTAATAGCGTAAGATCAGGTGATCGTGTTGGCCATTCTATCGATCCTCGCCTCCCTATTCACCAATTTGGAAATATTAAGTCGAGGTACTGCCGGACATTGAGTTCGTAATGGGGTGGTGGTCCGTCCTGCTGGAACCATATCACATTCGCTGGTACTTGCGGGTTTGCTTGAGCAGGATATAAGTTAGCCAAAGTTGGCCCGACATTATTTTGGAGCAGTGCTAAATAATTACCTCCATTCAAATTTCCATCAATGAAAAAGGGACCAATGACATGGTTTCCAATTATCCATTAACCTTTTCCGGATTTTCTCTATGTACCTAACTCTCTCATCCAGTGAGGATTTTCTTTAGACCAGTAGCGACAGTTTTGGCGATTAACATGGCTGTGAAGTGTAAAAGTGCACTCATCAGAAAACAAAACCTTTTAAAGTTGGATAACATTGTTATCTATCCTTTTCATCATTTGTTCACAAAAATACGTTCTTCTATCAGCATCGTCTTATGAGCTCCTGTGTTGATAGTAGTTTATAGGAATGCACTTTATTTTCTTTTAATACGCGAAGAATCGAGAAATGGCTAACATCCAATGCTGCAGCTGCTTGTCGACTCGAAGTAGGGGAGACTCGGGCATGAAGAACCATGTGGGCAAGAGTAACCAGTCGATTATTTTTTAATTTGTATTTGCCACTCAATTTTTCTTATTTAGTTCCGATAGCCACCATAGTTCTGCAGTGTGTGTTGTAAGAGACGTTAAGGTAAGTTACTTTATTATATTTTGCGACCAAAATAGAAACTATATACTTACGTGTTGAATGATTCACTGTAGCTCACGAACACTGCAATCATTTCTAAACAAAAAATATGTGTCATATACGGAATGGTTCTATTGAAAGAGCGTTTTGCGCCGTTTCTAACCTAAAAACAGTTTTGCGGTATATGTGTATTCATCCATTAATAGATCGAATCAGATGTTTTGCATACATTTCGGGCAATAATATCCGGGCAAAAGGAATCGATTCTACCTGCCCGGTTCCCTTTGCCTTGTATAGGTTGTACCTTGGTATTCTGTGTCTCATTAATTTTGTTTTCGAAAGATGGTGTTTAAGGACAAACCCAAGACTGACCGAGCGCAAGGTTGGACATAAGAGACAATGGTCCGTGCACTGAATACAATAAACGAAAAAAATATATATATCAATTCGAGGGACCGCCATGGAATTCGGAATTCCATATCCTACTTTACCGGAACAAACCAAAAGGTTTAACCCTTGACGCTGATGATGATGATGATATCCTACTTTGCGGAAACGTGTTAAAACAATCTTCTAAAAAAAGAGCTCGGGCGTTTTAAGCCTGTATTCCCAAAGATATGGAGAAACAACTTGTAAAACACATACAAGAAATGGATGCTCGTTTTTATGGCTTTACAAAACAAGATATATGCACTTTAGCTTTTGAGTTTGCCAAGCAAAATAATCTTCCATAATTTTTAAAATGGGAGGGCTGGGGAACTGTGGTATTGTAACTTTATGCGAAGGCATCCTGAGCTAAGTCTTAGAACTCCAGAACCCACAAGTATTGCTCGCGCATGCGGTTTCAACAAACCACAAGTGCAACTGTTTTTTGACAATTTAAAAACCGTCCGTCAAAAGCATAATATTGAGTTGGTTAATATCTATAATGTCGAGGAGACGGTTATACAAACGTCTGCGAAAAAATCACCAAAAGTAATTTCATCAAAGGAGAAAAAACAAGTGGGCACTATCTCATCGGCTGAAAGGGGGCAACTAGTAACGGCATTATGTTGCTGCTCTGCCTCAGGAAAATTTATTTCTACCGCACTCATCTTTCCTAGAAAGAAAAGGAACCCAAGATACTTAAATGGAACATCTCCTGGAACCACTGATTTTGTGAGCGACGGTTATACAAACGTCTGCGAAAAAGCCACCAAAAGTAATTTCATCAAAGGGGAAAAAACAAGTGGGCACTATCTCATCGGCTGAAAGGGGGCAACTAGTAACGGCATTATGTTGCTGCTCTGCCACAGGAAAATTTATTCCTCCCGCACTCATCTTTCCTAGAAAGAAAAGGAACCCAAGATACTTAAATGGAACACCTCCTGGAACCATTGATTTTGTGAGCGATAATGGTTGGGTAAACGGCGAAATTTTCTTGGAGTAGATGAAGTTTTTTGTAAAATCCGTAAGACCCACAGCAGAACAAAAGTGTCTACTTATTCTGGATAATCACGTTTCCCACCGATCTTTAAATGTGTTGGAGTACGCTTCTCAAAATAATGTCGTTATCCTCTCTGTACCTCCGCACTGCACACACAAACTGCAGCCACTGGATGTCGCAGTATATGGACCATTCGGGAAATACTTTGAAAGAGTAGTAGACAAATGGCAGAAGCAACACACAGCACAACACATCATCTTATACGAATTAGGCGAAATATTTGGGTCAGCGTATTTACAAAGCGCCTTCCCCCAAAATGCAATTAATGGTTTCAAAAAGACCGGCATATCAGATGGAGATATCGACGTATTTAACGATATTGATTTTGCTCCATCTCAAGTTACTGATAAGGAACATGTCCAGATGAATGAAAATAATGATCCCATTGCGGATCATCGCACTCCTCAAACTTCACCTATGCCATCGTGTTCCACTGACAATGCATCCAACGTTATGCGGACTATCGGACTCCTCCAATTTCATCTGTTCCATAAATATCAACAAGAAACTGTATGTCACACAGATCGCAGTCGTTCAACTTCCCCGCTCCCATCTTGCACCAACCAAGCTGAAAATACTAACACTTGCACTGACAAAACTAATAACGATATAGCTCACCAAAGGTAGTTTCTACCTAACTTAAGTGCTATTCTAAAAATTTTAAATTAAATTATCTTTTACAAGTCCCAAATTTTCACTATTTTCACTAGAGGTTAAATTATTTCCGGAATTTTTTTTTGAGGGTAAGAATATTTTGAAAATTGTCCCGAGCCGCAGGCTCTAAAAATATTCATAATGGAGAAAAAATTTCCGGATTTTGATTTATCGTCGAGTGGTATTCGGTAAGAAAATTTTGCACGTTTTTGCAATTTAATTTATATATGGACATATTATCTATAAGCGTCACTCAACGATATAAATAATATGAAAACTAGTTACGTGTACTTAATGTAAGTATTAATAAAGTGACAGTAATTATTACGTCAAAAAATTTCCACTATAATTCACTCCAGGGTCCGAGCTCCAGAAAAAAGTTAAAAATTGAAGATATGCCCGAAACATTAAAAATGACAGTTAGATATGTAGTGTACAGAATGTACGTTGAAAAAAGCCAGTCACTTTTAAAACAGTACAACAAAATTTGAAAGACAAACAAATTCTAAATGTTGCAATATCAACGATTAGGAAACTCTTACAATGTATTGGTTTTAAATTCAGGAAAGATTGTAACCGTAGAGCACTATGTGAAAAAGCTAGTGTAGTATCATTGCGAACGGCTTTTTTAAAAAAATATATAGATAATACAAATTCACCATCAACTATTCAACCTCTAAAACATTTTAAATACTGCTGGAAACAGATTTAAGTAGTGACGTTTGGCTGCATCTGCGCGACATTCTTCAAGTATCTCTGTTTCTTTCTACTAAACGTGTCAGCCGACAGCATACGTCACACGTACAGTGTTGGTCTTGTTTCGTTCGCAGATGTCACTGCGACATACGTCTTTGTCGAAAATATGAATCTGCAAGCAGCTAACAAAGACAGAAATACGTTCAGTTTGTGCTGTGAAAATAAAGCGCTAATCCGAAAGTGAAGAATGTTGATCGTAAGAACTATAGTTACTTCGACGGCTAAATATGTGAATAGCATCACCTCTTCTATTATAGTTTCTTGAGCCTCCAGTTTACAACGGAGTGGTTCTCCAGTTATTGTTAAGCATTTTGTTTAACTAGTGGCAATTGTTAGACCGAATCTTTGACAACTAATGGTAAATTGACCGTCCTGACTATACATTACATAATTGAATCAAAATTCTTAAGAAGTTGAGTAGAATAAAATCTCAAAAAGATATTTTGGATTCATAATCTAGTCAGTAAAATTTAGATATCGCAGTGCTTTGTGGTACGTATTTTGGGTTGTCTATTTTTTGAATGATAGGTTCGTACTCTCCAGTGGATTACTTCGTATTATGAAAAAATTTTACAAACAATATTATGGTAGAAAATATATTCGATAACAGTTTAACTAAAAGCATCTATATAAATCCTCAAAACATAAACAAAATATACTTAATTATTTGAATATAAGTTCTTAAAGATTAAAACAAAAAATATTATGAAATAATTCTCCGAAAGAAAACTATCGGCAATTTAAACGCTTCATTGTAATTTTGTTGTAATTCTAACACTTGCACAGTTTAAAATATTGCAGTTAACTAGTATCTAGGTATAGGCATAGAGCAATAAAGATATCTTTATTGCTCTATGGTATAGGTTTGGTTCAATGTTTTTTATTTCTACATGGGAGAACTACTGTAGTTAATAATGTTTAAGACGTTTTTCGAGTTTTATAGGACGCATTAAAACAGGAATTTATGCTAACATCGACCAAACAAGAGTAGTTACAAATTCGAAACGGATATTTAACATTATGTAATATGCTATGCTGTCTGGGAAGTGTTGGCGGAAAACATATTCGCCTCAGGAAACCATCTCGTTTTGGATGGGTCTATTTTAATTAGAAGGGATACTGCTGTATTGTTTTGATGGCAACTGCGGATTCTGATGAATTATTTATTATGACGCGTGGGTGCTAGAGTTTAGGCCTGATTAGCTAGAAGAATATTGTTTAACTCAAACTTGGGAATATAATTCTTGACAAGCTTGAGATTTTTATAATAGCTTCTTAGTGATGTTAAGCAATTACATGTCAACCTCTGTAAGGTATCTTAACTCATTTGACTATTTTTATACATCTATGTTTCACAAATACAGTAATTCATAGAATAAATCATTAAATCTAAGAATTAGAGGATACACTTACAGAAAGTTCTTTATTAAGCTGCGAAAACACGACAGAACAGGGTACCATAGCACAAGACCAGCTATACAAAGTGTGTCCCAAAACGTACCGACAATATTTCATTTAATTAATATTGTATTAACATTTCAACATTGTTTTTAATAATTTATTGTTTGTAACTTGTCAGTTTATTACTGTGATACTGAAGTTATTGGCTTCTTCTTTGTATCCTATTTCCCATCGTAATTCACAATGCCAATGTTCATTTCAAATGAAGAATATACAGATATTCATTATGTTTATGGTCTGTGTGATGGAAATTCTTTAACAGCACAACAAGAATATCGTAAGATATCCCAATAGAAAACTGCTTATGCGTGCAGTTTTCTTTAATTCACATCATCAGCTGAGGGAACATGGCACTTTCAATACGAGACATTCAGTCGGCCAAGGAGTTGTCCGTAGACCCATAAACGATGATAAACAATTTCGTGATTTATTACAAGAAGATCCGTCGTTAAATATGCGAAGGATTGCATTACGTACTGGAACATGTAGAAACCAGGTTTGGAGAATAATAAGAAGTGCTCGCTTACATCCATATCATCATCAACTTTTGAAACTCGTTTAAGATTTTGTAATTGGCTACAAAATAACCGAAACCTACCGCATATTTTATGGACCGATAAGGCTTCTTTCACACTATATGGTATCAATAATTATCACAATTTTTATGAATGGGCTGCGGAAAATCCTTCCTTAAGAAGACCATCGCATTT
Source organism: Limonius californicus (assembly GCA_014611495.1). Taxonomy (NCBI): domain Eukaryota; kingdom Metazoa; phylum Arthropoda; class Insecta; order Coleoptera; family Elateridae; genus Limonius; species Limonius californicus. Next base: position 22,407 of record JABXWE010038321.1, read on the forward strand.
TCAATATTGATTTAGTGTTAATATGATAGCTGGTATTCTTTTAATGATCGTCTGGTTGGACCATTTGAACTGCCACGCCGTTTGAATGGTGCGAATTACGAATATTTTCTAGAAAACTCTTTACCCTTATTACTGGAAGATGTGCTGTTAAATATTAAACGTGCAATGCGGTATAAACACGATGGGGTACCAGCACATCAATGTCTTCGTGTTAGAGCTTGGCTTAACGCACATTTTCCGGGAATATGGATTGTAGTAGGAGGACCAGTAGTAGGGTCTCTGCGTTCGCCGGACTTGACTCCATTAGCTTTTTATCATTGGGGTCACATGAAACAGATTGTTTATGCAACTGAAGTGTACACGATAGAAGAATTACGCCATAGAATTCAGCAGGCTGCCGATATTATTAGGAATAACCCAGCAACCATATTAAGAATGCAGCGATCTCTTCGTGCGGCTTTGTGTATCGAACACAGTGGACATAATTTTGAACATTTCTTGTAAGTAAAATAATAAAAATGTATTAAAAAAAAATTTATTTCATAAAATTCGTTGAACTAAAATTTTAGAAACAATAACTCGTTAACGGTTAAGTTTAGGACATATGTTTATATGGACTTTTCGACTCTAAACAAAGTTTTGGAAGTTCTTTTAAATATTGCCGGTACGTTTTGGGACATCTTGTATATATCAGTAGCATATGAAAATCTCTTGGCGAGAGCTTCTGCTTGGCGAATCAACATAATCTGCCATTACCAGTCGGTATTGCAATTTATGAAAGCAAACGTTATACCTGCAAATCTGCAAAATATATCAAAAACTACAAGTAATCCTTGCAATACAAAATAAAAAGTACCTACACTAAACTTTCAAACTTAATAAACTTCTCTACATAAAATAAAGTAAATTAGTTAATTTTTCATATAGATTATGATTGTGTAGAGGCAGTCGTAGACTAGAGGTCAGCGAATTAGATTTGTATGCTGAAGGTCTGGGGTTCAATTCCCTGTACCGGAGCATATAATTTTTAACGGCCGGTCTCCCTCACAGAACAGTGGTTAACCAGCGATATATTCTGCCTAGTATAGTATATTAAAATATGAGTTACAGAAGGCAACATATTCAAGAACGAATCCGAAATTCGGACACGAGCCGCGTAGCGGCAAATGTCCGAACGGAGGAGTGCTTGAATGGCCTTCTGTAACGAGTTTTTTATACTATTTTCTCTGTTTCGCCTTCTATTTACATTATTTATTTACATTTTTTTATAAAAATAGTTGACAATTTCTAGGAATCTTTTGGTAGAATATAGTTAGGTTGGCAGCAATTGTTTGTGTTTGTCAGTTGTGGGAATTCGAAGTTTCAAAGTTTATTTAACACGAAATCGACATTATAGTTTAATGCAAAATATATGAATTTAAATTCCACAGACCGCGATAATACTCAAATCTGATAAAGTCTTTCAGCAAGGAACATACACTTAATGTCAGACCGCAGGCATACCAATCGCTGACAACTAAATGTCACTCAAAATCGTTTAAGAATGAACGCCATTCTAGTCTTAAAAGTAGTGCGAGAATAATGTCATTCTAATGCCGAAACAGAGAATAGTATATTCTTCAACGAGTGTAGAATGACAGCTATTATTCACGAGGATGAAAATTCTGCCACGAGCTAAAGGCGAGTGACAGAATCATCCGAGTGAATAATAGCTATTCTACACGAGTAGGAGACTATGCTTTCTCAGTTACAATTTTTGGTCCGAATCAATATAATAAAAATTTTGCTTTAGATGGACGTATGTCGGTTCACTAGCCACAACCATTTTACGCCGTGTACACCATTGTGTACTGTTTCTGCGATTTCTTCGGCAGTAAATTAATACACGTCGTTTTCGCGGTTTCCGTTATTTCTGGTGGCGAACATATTCCAGCGTTTTCGCTGTCTGAATTATTCATACCTAGTTCTTACTGTTTTTACGAATACGAAAATTTAAAACTGTTTTTGACAGTTACTTCAAAAACAAGTGGGAGATCCCAAGCGCTAACATGCCACACCCACTAGCTTCCGGTTCCGCAATTTATCGTTAGATTCTGATACAGAATCCCACGACCCACTGAAATAGAGAACAGAATCCAACGGAAATGGAGAATATCTATCATTCTTCAACTAAAAAGGTATATGTAACGCATACATTATATTATAGTCGTAGAGAAAATATTTTCTGGAGTAGAAGTGTTTACACTTCCCGTGGTCCGGAGCACACGTTAAGCTGTAGGTCATCTATGCCTGTGGTACTTTAACAACGCGGAATACAAACATAGTATAGAAAATTGCTATGTCGCGTAAGAGAAAGCACTCAAAGAAGAATAGATTGTCTTTTCTTTCGTCTTTTATTGTCATATAGCTGGATTATAAAAATAATCAGTTCTGTTCATGCTCTTATGCCATTCTGTATTAATTGTTTGTAAGGCGACGTTTACTACATAGAACTGATCAAGTAAACGCTGATATTTTTTACTAAAACAATGCGGAGGGTTGATAGATTGGACCCAAAAAACCAATTAGTACCTACAAGGTGTTGGTGTTAAGAGACACAATTTATTTCAGATGCAAGTTATATTAATTATTGTTGCCTCAACTAATATTTCTATGTGACGTATATTGATTCGTACGTTAGTAATAGCAAGTACAGTAACTCGATTAGAATTTGAATCCCACAACAAACTAACTTGTCGTTACCATAGTTACTAAAAACTTTTGTAGCGAAAACTGTAATTACTTGTCGTCTATTTTCTATTCATAATTAGTTTCCGTCCAGGGTGGTAGTGGTTTGTATGTATATAAAGGGTGATTCA
>JABXWE010038322.1:0-17811 GCA_014611495.1 Limonius californicus
GTTGAAGCGCTGATTTACAAAATCTATTCCATTGTACAAGTGTTAAAAACGCAAAATGGTAAGAAGCAGACGTTAAAATTTATAGAAATGTTGAATGGCATAAAAAGTTGCAGAATCTTAATTTAGCAAGTTTGGAATTGCAAAAAGCTGAGTTGTAGAGTATTGTTGTGCAATAGCACTGAATTATGGAAAGCTGAATTACAGAGTATTATTTAAAAAAGTGCTACATCGTTGAAGCGCTGATCTCTAGAAGCTATTCCACTGTACAAACGCTTAAAGCGCAGAATTATAAGAAGCAGACTTTCAAAAATATGCAAATGTTGAATGGCATAAAAAGTTGCAGAATCTTAGTTTAGCAAGTTTGGAATTGCAAAAAGCTGAGTTGCAAAGTATTGTTGTGCAATAGCACTGAATTTTGCAGAGCTGAATTACAGAGTATTCTTTTTTATAAATGCTATACTGTTGAAGCGCTGATTTACAAAATCTATTCCATTGTACAAGTGTTAAAAACACAGAATGGTAAGAAGCGGACGTTAAAATTTATAGACATGTTGAATGGCATAAAAAGTTGTAGAACCTTAGTTTAGCAAGTTTGGAATTGCAAAAAGCTGAGTTGCAAAGTATTGTTGTGCAATAGCACTGAATTTTGCAGAGCTGAATTACAGAGTATTATTTTTTATAAATGCTATACTGTTGAAGCGCTGATTTACAAAATCTATTCCATTGTACAAGTGTTAAAAACACAGAATGGTAAGAAGCGGACGTTAAAATTTATAGACATGTTGAATGGCATAAAAAGTTGTAGAACCTTAGTTTAGCAAGTTTAGAATTGCAAAAAGCTGAGTGGCAAAGTATTGTTGTGCAAAAGCGCTGAATTTTGCAAAGCTAAATTGCAGAGTATTATTTTTAAAAAATGCTATACCGTTGAAGCGCTGATTTGTAGAATCTATTCCATTGTACAAGTGTTAAAGCGCAGAATAGTAAGAAGTAGACGTTCAAAAATATAGAAATCTTGAATGGCATAAAAAGTTTCAGAATCTTAGTTTAACAAGTTTGGAATTGCAACAAGCCGAGTTGCAACATATTGTTGTGCAGAAGCGCTGAATTTTGCAAAGCTGAATTATAGAGTATTATTTTTAAAAAATGCTATGCCGTTGAAGCGCTGATTTACGGAATGTACTCCATTGTACAAGTGTTAAGAGCGCAGAATAGTAAGACGCAGACGTTAAAATTTATTGAAATGTTGAATGGCACAAAAAGTTGCAGAACCTTAGTTTAGCAAGTTTGGAATTGCAAAAAGCTGAGTTGCAAAGTATTGTTGTGGAATAGCACTGAATTATGGAAAGCTGAATTACAGAGTATTATTTTAAAAAAATACTATATCGTTGAAGCGCTGATTTCTAGAATTTGTTCCACTGCACAAGCGCTCAAAGCGCAGAATTGTAAGAAGCAGACTTTGAAAAATATGCAAATGTTGAATGGCATAAAAAGTTGCAGAATCTTAGTTTAGCAAGGTTGGAATTGCAAAAAGCTGAGTTGCAGAATATTGTCGTGCAAAAGCGCTGAATTTTTCAAAGCTGAATTACAGAGTATTATTTCAAAATATTTGCTATAACGTTGAAGCGCTGATTTGCAGAATCTATTCCATTGTACTAGTGTTAAAGGCAATAGTAAGAAGCAGACGTTAAAATTGATAGAAATGTTGAATGACTTAAAAAGTTGCAGAATTTTAGTTTAGACAGTTTGGAATTGCAAAAAACTGACCTGTAGAATATTGTTTTGCAGAAGCGCTTAATACTGCATAGTTGAATTATAGTGTATTAAGTTTTAGAAATGTTATATTGAAGCACTGATTTGCAGAACGTATTCCATTGTGTAAGCGCTGAAAACGCAGAATTCTAAGGAGCAGACTTTCAAAAATATACAAATGTTGAATGGCATAACATCTTAGTTTCAGAATCTTAGTTTAGTAAGCTTGGAGTTGCAAAATATGTGTTGTAGACTGTAGAGTATTGTTGTTCAAAAGCGCTGAATTCTGCAAAGCTGAATTACAAAGAATTATTTTTTAGAAATGTTATATCGTTGAAGCGCTGATTTATAAAACCTATGCTGTTATACAAGCGCGAAAAGCGCAGAAAAAGTAGAAATGTTGAATGGCATAAAAATTTCGTTGCATAATGTTGTTTTTGAAAGGGCTAAAACGTTGAAGCACTGAATTGTAACAGCCAAATTTCACTGCGTGTTCTTTTATATCGTGTCTATAGATGTGCTAAATTGCTAAACTACAGTTTAACCAATTGTTGAATTTTCAGGATCCTGCTAGCGTAAACAACCACCCACATTGGTATACAGAACGTTTAATTAAGAAGCGTACGGACATGTAAGATTGCCATTTTGATTGAAAATTTGTATGATTTTTACAGTGTCGTTTTCAAACTGGCTGCTAATCTTTGCTATACATAGACACAGTAGTGCAATTTATGTTTGAATATCTTGTATAGGCACATTTTTTTTTGAATATTTGGTTGTCGAATTTCTATTGATACCAAGACTATTTTCTACAAATATAGGAGGGTATTTTGATTAACTTTAACGTTAAGCATACGTTGTTGGTGGTATTACAATTACAATTATGCAAGAGAAGTGATAAATACACGCTGATTGAAATTAAATAATCTAATTACAGTAACTTAATTGGATTTACAGTTACTTTCTTTGATAGAGTGTTAGTTACGACATGGTAATACCTATAATTGAGATTCGCAGAGTTATTGATTTAATAAAGTAAAAACACGGAAACTGAATAAACAAATTACAGGGAATATAGTATTCTTGTTCTGTTAAAACCTGTTCGACAGTTAGACTTAAATTTTCAAAATTAATTATTTTAGCATTAGTAGCAAGTTTACTCGTTCCTAATTTTTCTGCAAAGATGTGATGAATTAAGACAGAATCTACCAAGCTGTCTAGAAACGACACACAGGAATTACGTAATTAAATTAAGAGGCCGTTTGCTACATTTAGCAATTAAAAAATAACAGGCCGTAATTAATCTTCTTGTCACTTTCTGAGTGACACATTTCTTCTATTTAAAGACGTTTGTACATTCGTGTACGAGAGATATGTAGGTACTTAGCATCGTTACTGAGTCGTCGAATGTGCTGCCTTAAGTAATCTAATTATATTGCTCAATTAAAATCAGGTTTTCGTACGCGACTAATTATAGGTAGTTGACTTACACGCGTTTATTGGTGGTTTTATCGTCTTTCGCTGATTAAAATTTTGCTTATAATTAGAAAATTGAACGTTCTACTATTTTACGCAGCGCAAGAGCTAGCAGTTATGTGTTATTACAATTTTCTCCGCAAAGTATCGCGATCTCTACGCAATAATTAATTGCATGCAGAAAGCTCTCGTTAACCCAGGAGATAACTTGTAAGAGCTCGTAGGCGTGAATTTTCTTCAAAGTGGGATTATTTCACTAAAGAAGTATTGCTTATAGTACGTCATAACTCATAACGTGCAAGCAACTGCCATTGGTATGCTAATTAAATTATAGCAATTATTATTTTCTTATGTATGTGTCGTTATTTTTTAGGGATATACATGCTTGATGTTGAAAGTGTTTGACAATAGAAAAACTAATTAATTGGTAGTCATATTTTCTTAATAATAATAATAATAAGCTTAATGTTTATTGTACATTGTACATTAAAAACATTAAAATATATGTATAAGGGACTATACAAAGCAAATCGCGTCTTAAACAAAACTGAAATAAAGAAAGGACCGTAAAAAGGAAGTCGTGTGGTAACTTATTTAACACAGCTTGCTGTCTGACTATATGTTCGTCAATTATGCTACATTAAATGTTCTTTTATAAAAATATATTCACTGTCATGAATAGTAGATATAATTACAATTAAAAATGTTAAAATATATTTCATTTTCCATTTCCAAAAATAGGCAACCCTAAATACATATCACAAGATACAACGATGGCTACATTGTTCTTGGCGGTGTATGAATCAGAAACGCATTTTTGATACGCTATTTCTATGATTAGGAATAGGAGAGTTAGTGAGCACTTAACATTGTTAAAATATGTTTCATTTTCAATTTCCAAAAATAGGCAACTCAAAATACATATCACAAGGTACAACGATGGCTACATTGTTCTTGGCGGTGATATGTATCAGAAATGCATGTTTGATATGCTATTTCTATGACTATTTCTATGACTCGGAATAGTAGAGTTAGTGAGCACTTAAAAATATTAAAATATATTTCATTTTCCATTTCCAAAAATAGGCAACCCAAAATACATATCACAAGATACAGCGATGTCTGTATTTTTATTCCCGGTGTTATGATTTAGATATCCATGTTTGATACGTTATTTCTATGATTAGGAATAGTAGGGTTAGTGTGCACTTAAAAATGTTAAACTATATTCCGTATTTCCATTTTCTTAAACAGGCAACCTAAAATACGGGGGGTATTTTTTTAAATAAGGCCCGTTTGTGAATGAGAGTGAGAATGAGGCGTGATCTCCTGAGTGCGCTTGCGCACCTGCTCCCAGCATGCTTTGCGCGCTTTTAGACGCCATTTGCAGACGTATCGTCTAACTGTGTGCTGAGCTGTAGAAGTTTATAATGTTTAAGAAAATTGAGTCGCCCACCGACTGTAAGATACGATCTGTAATTCGATTCTTGAGTGCAAGAAACTTAGCAGCAGCGGAAATTCACCATCAGATTTGTGAAGTTTAGGGTGATAATTCTATGAGTGACAGTAAAGTTCGAAAGTGGGTGAGGATGTTCAAGGACTGGAGGGTTAATGTGCATGATGAGCCACGCCCTGGCCGACCTTCTCTGATTTCTGAAGATTTAGTTCGTGATGTGGACAACAAAATTCGAGAGGACCCACGATTCACGATTTCAAAGTTATCAATTGAATTTCTACAGGTTTCAAGGTCAGTTTTGCACACCATTGTTTCGGAGAAACTGACTTATCGAAAATTGTGTTCTCGGTGGGTTCCAAGACTGCTTTCTGACGATCACAAAACAAAAAGATTCGGTTGTGTTTTATCGTTTTCGACTCGATACAATCAGGAAAGAGACGAATTGTTGGAACACATCGTTACAGAAGATGAGACTTGGGTGTCTCACATGACTCCTGAGTCCAAGCAATAGTCAATGGAATGGCGACAAACATAGTCGCCAACCAGAGTGAAAACCTAACAGACAATTTCAGCACGAAAGATCATGGCAACTGTCTTTTGGGACGGGAAAGGGATTTTGTTAGTGGATTTTATGCCGAGAGACACAACAATCAATTCTGGTGCGTATTGTACGACCGTGAGAAAATTCCGGCGTGCCATGCAAAACAAACGGCGTGGCCTACTGTCTTCCGGTGTGATGTTGCTCCATGACAATGCACGGCCACATATTTCTGCACAAACACAAGGTCTAATCAGGTCTTTTGGATGGAAACAACTGGATCATCCACCTTACAATCCAGACTTTGCACCCAGTGATGTTCACCTGTTTCGGTACTTAAAGGAGTTCCTTGGTGGTCAACGGTTCAACGACGACGAAGAAGTGAAAACTACATTCATGGATTGGGTTTCTTCACAGGCGGCAGATTTCCTTGACGTCGGAATTCAAAAACTTGTTGAGCGGTATGACAAATGTTTGAACAAAAATGGAAATCATGTAGGAAAGTAGATAAAAGTATGTAGAATATGGAAAAAAAATATACTTTAATGATATTTACAGTATTTTTCTTGTTATTAAAAAACGGATTTTATTTAAAAAATACCTCTCGTACATATCACATATTTCTAAATTGATATTATCGGTTTTAAGAATCACAGATGCATGCTTGATATCTTTGACAGTTTAGTGGGTTACGCTAAGTAAAGCTTATTTAACTCAAACAAAGTGTGAACAATGTGTAGTCGAATGCAGGAAAAATCGAAGTCACCTTAACAATGGAAATCGATTTAAATTTTCTTCGTAACATACTGCCACTCTTAGTTGAAGAAGTGTTTGTTAAATACAAGACTACGTATGTGGTACTGGCAAGATGGCGTTCTTTTGCTCTATCATTAAACTGCCATACATACCAAACATGCATCTCTGATTCATAATACTGTCAATAATAATTGCGATATCGTAATACCCTGTGATATGCATTTTGGGTTGCCTATGTTTGAAATGGTAGGCTCGGAATTTCCCGTGAATCACCAAACGGAGATGTAAATATATCTATCCTATAAGATTTATACGCAAAATATATCAGTAGTTTTAATTCCAGAAGAGAGTTATAACTTTAGGGATGTTTGAAAGTTGGTATAAGGTACATACATTCTACCTATCGCAAATGGAGACAACCAAAGCAGAAAAAATTGAAGCACTTGTACCTTACTTGAATGATAATCGGTTACAGATGTTTTTAAATAAAGTTTGTTTGTAGATGTATGTTTTTTAAGGCATACAAGCTAGAAATACTATACAGATTTTAATTGTAGCTTGTTATTTCCGGGGATAGTCAATACTGTAGTGAGAAATACAATGCAATGCAAATCTAAACATTTACTTCGTAGCTTTTGTTTAAGCGAGTTAGCCAGTTGTATACGGGTGCAGCATGGCGGACAAATGTGTATAAACTGTATTCAAAGGAACCGCACGGTCCCCATTTGCGTGAGTGGCCGAAAACCTACGCTCACACGCTGCTATCCTGGTGCCTTGGAGAGCACCTAAAACCGTCGAACTTCCTGGATTCGTGCCGCACGGTACTAACTACCTTAAATAGGCTTAAAATGGTAGTCTGTATAATTAAAGTTAAACAAGATTCCCATTTTCAACCACTTATTCTCAAATTTGCAACTTAAAATAAGATAGGATTAATTAGATATTTTCGTTTAATACTTCCCCGATCATTAAACGTTTCAAACGTTATGGTTGGGAAACGTGGATAATATTTTATTTATAGCAGTAAATCAAATTTATAGATACACCGTTTTTTTTCAGTATAGGTCTATCTTGTATAGGGGTTTATACAATTTGTCAGCCACAAGTTTGGAAATTTATAAAGACAAGATTCAAAAATATGTTGCCGAAAATCAGCTTTCCTAATTTGACCAGCTAAGATTTGGGAATTAAAGTAAGCTTTGTGTTCCGAAACCTTCCTCAAAAAGAGTTTATTAACGGAAAATTCACTGATAACGTTTCGTCGAATCAATAAATATCCGAAAAAAAGTATATATTTCGAAATTGTAACTGTAATATATTTTAATAAAACTTACTTTCTACTTTTAAAATTAATGAAAAATCTAGAAAAAGAATCGTAGATTGACGGTTTATCGTTTTAATATACAAGGTATGCTTGGAATATGGGGCCCAATTTTTACAGCTTGTTGAGAGGACCAAGTAAGCGAATAAATATAAATGTCCGTGTAAATGCTTTGTTAAATATTTATAAGGGAAATACTAACGAAGCAAAAGTTACAATAAATGTTCGAGTAATAATTGTCGTAGTCCTTCAAATGCTTTTGTAGTGTTTTAGATACGTGTAACAGCAATTTTAATACACTGTCAGAGCTCGACCACAGTTTCTACCGCTTGTTCATAAACATTATTTTTCAGGTGCCTCTATAAATATAAATCGAGCGGGTTTTAATCGGGTGACCTGAGAGGCACCGCGCCCAGTACGCCTGACATTACGCAAACGAAATTTGGTATTTCAAACATTAAATAAGGACTCCTAACTTACCGGTTCAAGTAAAACTCCTTATCAAAGTATTTTTGAATATATTTTCATAGAAACTTGTTTGGCCCCAAAACATTGTAGAAATTTAGCTCCATATTTTACGAACACTGTACAGTAGATAACATTTTCTAGTGCTTTGGTAACGCATTGGACGTATGTTTTGTTTGTTTATGTATTTTCGCTACTATGGCCAATCACCGACACCAGTGAGCATCCTATGACATACGCTAGTTCTTCACCTCTCTACATTCTTCTCATACCACTGTTTGATTTTGTTGAATTTATATATTTTATTACTTATTGTATTAAATTTACGCTATCAATGGAACTGGAGTGATCGTTAAATAGATATTAATAAAGAATTAAAAATATATTTACCCCGACCAGGATTTAAACATGACTTCTGCTTCAAATACAGTTGGCTTATCCACTGTACCATAAAAATGCTAGAAAACGTTTATTTTTACTTTGATATTAAAACGATACGTTTAGTTTTACTGTTTTAACTAAAATTATTATCAGTTTAACTAAACGACGCTAACAATATCTAATATCAGTATTATAATTCCATAATCCTTAATCCATTCTTAGCTAAGAAAGTGGAAGGATATACAATTTGGAAAACTACTTACTTACTATACATTTCCGGACCTGATGAGATCCTTCCAGTAATGCTACAAGAAGGCAAGCAAGTCCTAATACCAGTGTTGTGCAGGCTGTTTCGAGCTAGCTTGGCCCTAGGCCATGTACCTGAAACCTGGCGACCTGTCAAAGTGGTCTTCATACCAAACCGGGTCGAAAATGATACGCCCAAGCTAAGCATTTAGACCAATAAGTCTGTCATCCTTCATTCTGAAAACGATGGAAAAACTGATAGAAAGGCATATAAGGGAAGGGACACTCACAGAGAAACCTCTACATCAAAACCAACTACTTACCAGGTAAATCATGTGAAAGCGCTCGCCATACCTACCCCCATAACAGGATAGAGCGCTGCCTAGAAAACAAGGAAATCGTTTTAGGAGCCTTTCCCTGGCGTACTGATAATACCTCCTTTGAATCACTAATTCAAGCGGCTAAAAGACATGGTATTGATGACACCTTATGTAGGTGGATAGGAAACATGCTACAAAGCCGACAAGTACAAGCCAGATTATGCGGCGAAGAAATGGAGGTGTCGGTAACCAGGAGGGGTATTATCCACCTTACTTTGGGATTTGATTATAAACGAACTCCTCACAAACCAGAATAACGAAGGCTACTTTACCCTTGGTAATGCAGATGATATAGTCGTCCTTGTAGAGGTTTAGCGCGGCAATATAATTTCAGAAATAATGCAAACTGTTCTGGCTAAGGTCGAGACATGGTGTAGCAAGTAAAACCTTACAGTAAATCGTGCAAAAACCAGCCCCTTGCCATTCACTAGGAAGAGAAATCACGGAGGCATAAATCCTCCGGAAGTCTTCGGAGAAACTTTGCAAATCAAGGGGGAGGTCAAATACTTGGATGTGATTGTAGACACAAAGTTGACCTGGAACCAACATTTGCAAAGAACCACTAACAAGGCAGAAACAACCTTCATGATGGCAAGATGGGGATTAAAACCAAAAATGGTTCATTGGCTTTATAAAACGGTGGTAAGACCGACAATAACCTATGGTTCACTGGTATGGTGGCTCAAGGTAAATCAAAGACAAACAATAAAGCAGCTTCTTAGTGTTCGAAGACTGGCTTGTCTCTGTATAATTGGAGCATTCAGGAGCACTCCGATAGCAGCACTAGACGCTCTCCTGCAATTCCTCCTCTTAATATAATAATCAAGGGCGAGGCACGCAAGGGAGTGTATCGTCTAAAATGCACAGGTAATTGGAGAAGCACCCAACACACATGGGGACACTCCAAAATAATAAATGTAGTATCTGACCCAAAATTAAAAATGAGAACGGACTACTTATAATGGGAGATCTAAACGCTCTCATAAGAAATGATAGCATACCACAAGTAAAGCAAATATTCAATTAAGAAATTTACAACGATAACAGGGAACTGTTGGTAGATTTTTGCTCATAGAATGGTCTCAGGATCAATAACACATTTTTCAACTATAAAATGCACCAAAAGTATACCTTCGAAAACACCCAAGGAAGGAGATCAGTAATTAATTACGTCATAAGAAACAGACAATTCACCCCAACGCAAATTCTGGATGTACTCTTAACACACCAGAAATAGGAAGTAACCATAAGATGGTGTTATGCCTAATTTCCATATTAAAATCACACAAAAAACAATGAACATTGAAAAAGTTTAACGTGGAATCATTAAATAGTGAAGCTACCAAAGGCTTGTACTGCAAGAGGCTAGAGCAAAAAACTAATGAAAATCCCATAACACATATTGATGATGTTGATACGGCCTGGAATAAAATAAAAACAAACATATTAAAAACGGCAGAAGAAGCAATAGGGAAGAGAAAAATAAAAATACCGCCAAACAGAAGAAATAGAGCTCCATGGTTCCATGACGAAGTAAAAGATATCACCAAAAGGAAGAACGATGCGTATAAACTTTATAAGCACACCAAAATTGAGGAAGATAGGGAAAAATACGTACAAGAACGAAATGAAGCAAATAGAAAAATAAGGCAAACAAAAGAAAGTTACTGGGAGAACTTTACGAAAGAGATGGAACGAGACATATACGGAGCCCAAAAACGTGCATGGAAAATGCCGAGGAACAGAAAATTATACATTAGCGACACAGTACAGATCAACCGGATAAGAAAAAACAATGGGCCGAATACTTTAAAGAACTGTATAAAGCGGAGGATAATGTACAAATCATACAGGCCATCGAAGACCTAGATAAAGAGCGGGACGCTGTCCAAATACGGTGGAGAGGCACTAGTAAAACAGATCAGACAGTTATTCAACACTATTATCACAAAAGCAAAACTCCCATCCGAATGGAAAGTCAGCATCACAGTACCAATCTTTAAAAAAGACGAAAAGAAAGACCCCAATAATTACAGAGGAATCACTCTCCTTAGTACGACACAAAAACTCTTTGCCAGAGTAATACTAGAAAAATTGCAACCTTATATTAACATATCTGAAGAGCAGCAAGGCTTTCGACGAAACCGATTAACGGTAGATGCCATGTTCGTGGTGCGCCAAATAGCTGAAAAGGCGGTCGAATCCACGAGGCCTGCTTTTATGTGTTTTGTAGACCTGATTAGAAATTCTACAAAAAAAGCATACACCGCAGGACATAATTAACACAATAAAAGATCTTAATACAGATACTAAAACTAAGGTAAGCGTAAAAAACGAATATACACCAAAAATAAAAACCACCAAGGGAGTAAGACAAGGGGATTCCTTAAGCCCTATACTATTCAATCTAATCATGGATAAGATTACCGATAAAGTTCGACCTCTCCCAGGATATCGATTAGGCAACACGAATATTAACTTTGTATGCTATGCTAAATACATCGTTCTGATAGCCAATAGTGAAAATGATCTACAACGCCTGTTACACACATTCTCCACCATAGCAAAAATATACAACATGGTAGTGTCAAACAGCAAAACCAAGTCACTAACAATCTCCAAGTCCATTGCGGTGTAAACTGGAAATAGAAAGAAATATCATTGAGCAGGTAATGCAATTTAATTACCTTGGCACAACAATCTCAAGTAATAAAAACTTAAACGATGAAGTAAAGAAACAGACGATGAATGGAGCTAGAGTAGCCGGAAACCTCAGAGATGTAGTTTGGAGAAATCAACACATGACTACCGAAAGTAAGACCAAAGTGTACAAGACGATTGTGAGACCTATACTGACTTACGGAGCAGAGACACGCGCAGATACTAATAAAACGAAACAACTTCTTCGAACAACAGATATGAATGTATTGAGATTAATAGTAGGAAAAGCAAGATAGAATTAAAAATAATGAAATAAGAGAGGAATGTAGGATAACCGATATATGAAAGTTTATTAAAGAGAGAAGAAAAGGATGGAACGAGCACGTTGGAAGGGCAAATGATACTCGTTTAATAAAAATAGCAAGGGATTTAAAACCATTGGGCAGATGACAACCTGGAAGGCCGCCGAAAAGATGGGCCGACAGCTGGAAAACCTCAGAAGAATCCCCTTAAATCGTGTGAAGAAAAACAGGCTTAAAGTCTAAATGAAAGATTAAGAAGAAGAAGAACGGACTACATGTTAACAAAATACTCTATTTATAAACCCTTCGAAGTACGGATAATCCACGAAGAATGGGATCAAAGGGAACCACCAGACTTGCATAAAAGCTTAGTATGGTATACAGACGGTTCATGTACGAGCAACGGAACCGGAGCTGGTGTATACGGCAGTAGACCAAGATATGGCACCTCCTTATCTTTGGGTCAAACTGCCACAATATTCCAAGCTGACACCTATGCAATTCTAGCAGCAATAGAAGAGAACATAAGAAGGGGCTATACGAACAAAACCATTCTTATTATCTCTGACAGTCAGGCAGCTTTGAAAGCACTGAATTCAAACCAGATTAAGTCAAAACTTATCTGGAACTGCCTTCGTAGTCTCCTAACACTTGCAAACTCTAACAGCTCACACTCACTCACACTTGTGAGTGTGCCAGGTCACAGAGGCATAGTAGGAAGTGAAAACGCAGCTAAACTAGCAAGACTAGGATCTGCAACACCGTTCACAGGGTCTAAACCTGTCGGTCTAACTAAGCAGACCGTGCGAGGAGCAGTTGACGAGCAGATCGTAATCAAACATTCGGAATACTGGAAACTCTCACCTCGACGAAGACAAAGCAAAGCTGTGATGGGTAACCACCCCTACAAGCTTACCAAAACAGTGCTACAACTCAGTAGGACTCAAATTGGAGTAGTGATAAGACTCCTAACGGGACACCGGCACTTCAGACAACACCTCTACAACATAGGGATATTTAACGAAGATCCTATATGCAGGCTGTGTGGTGAGGAAGAGGAAACAGCCTCCCACATAATATTCCAATGTGAAGCAGTTTGATCAACAAATTCCTAGACCTGATAAAGGGGACGGATCTATTTGACAGCAACTAGCGACATAGGGGTCCGCAGTGTCAAAGGGCAATAACAACTCTCTCCGTATAAACAATCTACAAATCTACTATACATTTAACATATATCCCGGACACCTCGGAAATCCGGTATATGTTTTTTTAATTTACTCCAGCTATGTTTAGATTGTATCACTAAATAACCATACATTTGAAGTAGATGTGCATATGTTTCGTTTTAAGTATTGTCATTCATAACATAAACAGATTGCTTTTGTTATAAACTTAGGAAATCGTTTTCCGATTTTACCGTCTCGCTCTTTCTCGTATAATTCCAGTTTCGAGGATTTTGAATATCTAGCGATTCCCCTAAACAATCTCCTTGTTAATGAAAATTAACCTTAACACGTAAATAATACAAAAACAGTGTTTTAGGATATATAATATATCAACGATCTGTAAACTGTAACTTCGACCATCAGACTTATCGGTTAATTGCATATCGATAATACGAAATCTTGGTGAATTATTGTATATGAATTTCAGTAAATCTATGGACTACCCACAAAAAACATCATATTTGCAGTATCTACGGTATCAAACGTAGAAAACGCAGTCTAGTAGTTCTTAAAATGTTACTTTTGCGTTGGAAGTTCGTACAATCATAGTATTTCCTAGAGTAAGAACGTTTAAAATAATGATATGTGCTTCAAACTATTAAACGCCTTCATTTGTAACTCTACTCACATGTAGTTGTGTTGTTGATAATTACATATTGTAGTACACGGTGGAGTAATTTAAAAACCCATATAAGTACTGTGTGCATTTTGACATTTCAATTCCTCCCAGTAATTGAACAGAAGATATTGATCATCAATCATTTCATAAAATTCAGGGATTAATTGTGATGCGACCTTCACGGGTCCCTTTAATTAATTTTTTTTATTTATTGCATAACTTTCAGAATGCTTTTGTGCGTCATCAAGCTATAAATTGTCAAATAGCATATTGATTTAAAGAACTACAGACCGTTTCTTCTTAAGAATGCTAACCTCACTTTTTGTATACCGTTATTTAATGAAGAAATTTGTAGTTGATAGAATTGACAACGTTGAGAATATTAAAGCATTTCGAAAATATTAAAATTTGTCTCTAACATCTTCTATAAATTTAAGTACAATTTTAAAATTTGTAACCGTTAGGTACTAACGGGTCTTCCGATTTTGATGTTACTTAATTTGTAATTGTGTAATAAGAATATAACGAAACAGTAAACCGTCGTTAAATTTATATTTTTTGTTCCTTTTTCTTAAGGAACGACTGAAACCAAGTCTTATTTTTTTAATTTCAATTGTAATGCCTGTGCCGTTGTTTAGCGTCGCGTAAGACTGTTTAGCTCCCGCTTTAACCGCACTTGAAACACTTTCTTTACTTTAGCGGGGCGATCGGTTATCTGTGGAAACATGATATAATAATTTTTTTCTTCTAAATTCTGTAGGTGATTATATCGAAGCAGTTATGTGAGATGAAAATTTTTGAAATATTTAATACTGTTTCTATTTCTGACGTACAAAGTAGAAAATTAAAGTTCTTTGTATATACTACAAATATTTTACCTCTGCATGTTCAAAGACACTTGTCTCAAAGTTCTCACGACATACCAAACTTTGGAACATTCCTTACCACTTTAGTTTAGAGAAGTTCCGCACTGATTACCTACAACTGTTTTACCACTTAGTTGGAAGTTCGATTCTGGATTGTACTTCCTGCTTTTCCCTAACCTTCCCCTCTGCAGCTGACAGCTAGATATCCATCGTTTTCTTTCCCACTGGTACATGTTTCGTTTCCTCTTCTTTGTTTTCCGCTTCCTCACTCTCTTTCTTCTTCTTCTTCTCCGTTAGCCTGTTCTTCTTCAGTCGATTCTTGGTCGGATTCTTCCATTAGTGCGTAGATTCTTCTTGCCTCTCTTCGGATATCCTCTTTTCTTCGTGCCCATTCCTCCCATGTCTGTTTAGGTATGCCGGTGTTTTGGATGTCCCTCTCCAATGATGTATTCCACGTGTAGCATGGTCTTCCGATCTTCTTTTCTTCTGTTTGCATGGCATACCCTTGCTGTAGAGGATGGTTGGCAGGTCTTCTTAGGATATGTGCCCAGTATTTGATTGTTGATGTGCTGAACTGTGTCGTTGACCCCTTTTCAAATTTTAACTAATCAAAATAATACTAAACGCGACTTTTGCGGTCTCTAATTTGGCTTACGCTACGCTACGCTTTAAAGTAAATTAAGGGAGATTAATTTAAATTAAATTAAAAGAGATTAAAGGAGAGTAAAGTTTCAGTTCGTTTTTTTACTTTTAGAAGTTACAAATACCTAGACCTAGATTTTCCCTAATGTACTCTACTTTACATTTAAACGTGAAGTATTCCAAATTTTTGCTTTAACCTCGTTCCTTATATTATCTTATGTTGACCCCTTTTCAGCTTTTTAGCCCATCCAATTAATACTAAACGCGACTATTTGCGGTTTCTAATTGGCCTACCAGAATCTATGCACTAAAATAAATTGCAATAACTTAAATTACCTTAATATAAATGAGATTAAATTTTACAGTTCGTTTATTACTTTTAGAA
This sequence comes from Limonius californicus, assembly GCA_014611495.1. Lineage (NCBI taxonomy): Eukaryota > Metazoa > Arthropoda > Insecta > Coleoptera > Elateridae > Limonius > Limonius californicus. Next base: position 15,473 of record JABXWE010038322.1, read on the forward strand.
GTTACAATTTCCTCGACCTAAAATATCCCTCCTATACTTTACTTTGCAATTAAATGTGAGATATTCTTAATTTTAGGCTTTAACCTCATTCGTTAGATTATCCTAAGTTAACCCCCTCTCAGCTTTCCAGCCAATTAGAATAATAGTAAACGCAACTATTTTATTCCAATCAGGAATTAATCCTTTGATTGAAGCTACGCTTGACTGCCTGTTGCAGCCCAGATATATTTCTCTTGGAAATTGGCCCCAGTCGGGAGTATTATCCACGATTTGAATTTTTATGGCCTTATACCAAGAATTTTAGTTTTAGTTGAGACCGGCTTGTATGCCGGCCCCTCTATTTCCGACCCTGAAAAGGCCTCTCCCTGTTTCCTACCCTTGTCGTTTTACCCAAAATGCGCCCCCAGATGCCTATCCGCTTGTATAATCTTACATTCACTTGTTGTTCTATTAGACTACAAATACTACAAAAGACTACAAAAGGCTACTTAAGCACTCAGTCACTTAACTTTTACTGCTTTTCCCTCCGTCTTGTTGTTTTCTTTGTCGATCGCTAATCTTTCACCGTTGATAGGTCGTCAGGCAGAGCCGGTGGTATTCCTCCTTCCTTCCTTCCCGTACACACACGCACCTGGACTTGATAGTTTGCACGCAAAATATTTTTTGAAAGTCTCGCTAAGCAATTTTGCCCGAGAGCGAGAGCGCAAGTCCCCCCCAATAATGATGAAAACTATTGCGAACAAATTTTGCAATTATTAATGATGTACATGATAATAATAATAAATTGTTTGCATGGAGACCAAAAGGCATTTTCGCATCCCGCTGCACTGTAACTCTATTTAAGGTAGTTAGTGACCTGTCGCACTAACCCGGGGGGATCGGCAGTTTTATGTACTCTCCGAGATACCATGATAACAGCGTGGTAGTGTAGCTGTTTAATCATCCAAGTGGTGCCAAAAACCCTCTATTTCAGCTGAAACGCCTCTGAATTCCAAAAAAATTGCTGTTTGGGCAGCTGTGATAGAGCGCAAGACGACTAATTGGGTCAACATTCATGTTGAAAAAACATCTCGAAGAAATGTTGCAACAATTTATTAATAAGCTACATGATGACACGTTACGAGAGAGTTTCTATCAACAGGACGGGGTCAGCACACCTGAAACTTTGCTGTTATTAAAGAGAGTTTTTTGATAATAGATTTATTTGCAGCAACACAGGCAACCCGTTTAACACAAAGGCTATACTTGAGCCTTCAATTTACACTGCAAAGAGTTTATCAATACATGGCCTACTCCAAAACAAATTTTCGAACACCAATCGCTTTACTGTGCTGAAGTAATTAAACATCTTGCAAATAATTAGTTGGATTATCCATTTGGGTTACCATCTATTTGGTATTATATACTTTCGTGATCAGTTAAATTTCACTTGTGATTTCTGTAATATTTACAACTCCTAATTATGTTTAACTTGCACAATAGTAACTTTTATCTAATATCGCAACTTGCTTACAATAACCATGTCACCGAGAATATTTAGCTATTGTTCTCACGATAAAACTCACTAGTGAAGTATTGTCCGAAAATCGGTTGAGTGCGTTTAGGCGAATCTTCTGGGCTTCGTGATGGCAAAAGCGAAATGAACCAATTACTTTCCAAAAATGATTAAGATTCCCATCGTTGTATGACAATTTAGGAGTCCGTGTCTGGACAATTAGAAACCTTCGGCCGAACGCGGCTAATTATTTTAATTATCGAACGCGGAGGTACTTCCGAAATTTGACGTGTACTTCTTCCTAATTTGCCTTATTACTCCGTGGTTGCGTGGTTGGGGGCTGACATTTTGGCCGGTGAAAGGGGTTAGCAGCGAGCTGGTCGCATGATCGCTCTCCGGCTTCGTTAATTCGTGGGAATGTGCACGCATTCTGTGTTAATATCACCGGAGTTTAAACGAGTCCCACGCAAACCGATGGCGACAACTGCATTCCATTTTATTATTTTCTACAATGCGGCAAATTACTGCAACAGTAATTTACTTGTTAATTAGGTTAACCGCTGGATAATAATTGTATTTTAATGCCGGATTTAGAAATATTGTAATTATACGTCAAATTAGGCGCTATGATTATTAAGTGGGGCTTTCGTTTCTCCACTCTTGAAAGATATTACGCTTAATCCGTCAGGACTAATTATTTCATATTATACACGACGGAAAGTTGCGTAATTTTGTAGAAAACGGACAAACATTAAGTCATTTACATATATATATATATATATATACAGATTGTCTCGATTTTTTTTGAAACATAGCAATTAGTGCAACAAGGACAGACCGTAGG